>VDFB02094360.1:27144-123048 GCA_007258455.2 Sequoia sempervirens
AAATAGAAGTTATGAAGGATTTATTTTACCCTTCGTATGAGATCAAGATGTCAAAATGTGACTAAGTCTGAGGAAAAGCGCAGCTTTTGAAAAAGGCGCTTGGTTTTTTGAGCCTTCAGATGTCAGTTTTATGGTCTGCAGTCTCAAGGTACCTCTTGATTAGTTTTTGTCCAGCTCTACGATGCACCTGTCAACCAGTCAATCGGAGAAGTCAGTCAACCAGGGTCAGAGGATGAACAGAGGTCCCGGCAGAGGTTTGAATCCAAATTTTCATCAAAATTGGCTAAGTCTGGAATTCGCCTTGAGAGGTCAAAGTTGAATTTTCGAAAGAAGTTGACTGGTGCGCCCTAACTGGAGTTTTGACTGCAGTTAGACTAAACGTTTTCTTGGTTGTCATCTTCAGTTCATATATTGGCATGTTGAGTGATCTTTCACTTTGCATGTCAAGTTAACTAGTTTGCATGTCCAGTTAACTACTTTGCATGTTGAGTTAACTTGTTTGCATGTTCAGTTAACTAAAGTTTGTACTTGAAAGTCAACTTGAGTTCACATGCATGGCGAATTTTGGTTGAAATTATGAAAATTTTGTGAAGTAGGCGCTTCACCTTTTGTCAACTGAAGTTCCAAAAGGGACGCCATATTTGATTAAATTAAATACCATGAATTATGTGAAGTTGGTGCATTTGCCTTGGAATGTCCACTCAAGTTCCAAAAGGGACGTTATTTTTAGAATTAAAGCATGTGAAGTTGGCGCATTCACTTCTTGAATGCCAACTGAAGTCTTGAAAGGGACGTTATTTTTAGAATTGAAGAATAAGCATGAAGTTGGCAGATTCAAACTCAATCAAGATTGTCAACTTGAGTTCTCAAAAGGGACGCTTTAGTTCTTAATTGTTAATTTAATAAATTTTGAAGATGGCGAATTCAATGAAGATGGTCAACTGAAGTCTAAATCGCATGGTTTTGTCAACTGAAGATTGAAAAGGGAAAACCCTAATGCATGGCGATTTATTTAGCATTTTCTAGTTGCAGTTAACTAAATTGGGGTCCAATCACAAGCCAAGCGCCATTTTTCAAGGTTTCTTTCCTTTGTACGAATTTCATAGATGAAAGTCTATTTAACCAAGCATTGGCGTCCATTATTTCATCATCTTGAGCTCTGAAGTATTCATTCTTCTTGAGCGACCAGCAAGCTAAGGGTGCTACAGGTGTCAGAATTCAGCGTTCTTCATATCAACGGTTTCAGATTGATCAAAGGAAGAAGATTCTAGACTTTATTCTCACTTTGCATGGAGGTTTCATCAAATTCCAGAGAAGAGGTTGGCGAATTTTTCAGAAGCAGAACAAACAAAAATTTCTATCTTCTTTCTTATTTCTTCTATTTCTCATCTTAGGTACTTTCTTCGCATGTCAAAGAAATTCAGCGTATATTCAGAATCTGATCATCTGGGTTCGCATACTTCAGTATTTGCAGCAAAACCCATGTCTTAGATTTTTTCGAGAAAATTGCCCCGTAGTCTTCATTCTGAAGCTCTGTGCTTTTTTCCGAGAATTTCTTTGCATGTGGGTCTAAAACACATCTTTTCGAGAATCAAGCTATCTGGGTTGTCTTAGAATTCGATTTTGCACAAAACCCACGTTTCAGAAAAATTTCGAAAATTTCTTTCATCATAGGCTATTTTTAGCCTTGCCCAGAGATTTTCAGTTTTTCAGAAAGTGTTCCAGTATATTCGACTTTACAGTCAAAAGTCGCCATTTTCAAAATGCAGTTCAATCTCATTGATTATAAGGCCAAATCGGCTCTTATGCATAATTTTGTCAAAACTTCAGATACAGACCTTAATCATGTTTATCCAGTGGTTAATTTGAGCAGTCTGGAGGGTGTTAGCAGCAATGCATTGAGAAATCTTGAGCGTTCCGGGTTGCTGGCAGCAGCATCCATTCCTGTTACTACTTTCGATCTTGAGTTCGTTCTTGCTTGCATCAAGCATTATGACTCATCTTCACGTCAAATCAGATCAGTTGACGGGAGGGTTGTTTGCAGTATCAAACCAAAGGATATAGAGAAATGTTTTGCTATTCCTCCTCATTCAGATAACTTTACTGTGGTTCTTGAGGCCTGTGAGAAGATATGGGATGGTGATCAACAGCGTTTGCAGAGAAAAGTGGCTCAGAAATGGCTGAAAGTTCAGAAGACTAACATGCCTAAAAAGGTTGGTTGTGGTGAATTCAAGGATGAAGTTGCTGTTTTGATAACTTTGCTCAACCGAGTTACCGGTCAACAGGATGCTAGCACTTTCCGTTGATGGATGTTTTACCTAATTACCAGAATTCTTGATGGCACAGAGCATTTTGATTGGGCTATGTTGATTAGTGATTGCTTACATCAGCAAATTACTAATTTTCTCAAGTATCATGACTTTCATATGATATCATACTTGGTTTACTTGGTTGCATTCCAAGGCAGCTACAAGCATCTAAAAACTAATGGCACTCTCGGTGTTCAACGAGTTCATGAGTATTATCCTCAATTGGAGTTCTCTCAATCCGAGCAAGACTTCCGAGCAGTGAATGATCACTTTTCTATGAGAACAGTTAGAGATCTTGATAACGAAATGCACATTCATATTTCTGCCGAGGCAAAATCAGCGATGGACACTTGGGCGGATTGGTTTATCCAGTTCCCTACTTTCACATACATCCGGGTTTATGGATATGTTGGAGAGCCCCTGATGTTGCCAAGGTATCCTTCAGACAAGATCATCTTCATGGAGTTTCTCAGGCAGATGCAACATGTTCATTTCTTTCTTCGCAATCGTCATAAGACTGCGGCTAATTTTCCATTTACATTGGGAATTTTCACATGCAATGCAGCAACAGATGCCAAGCTTATGTCAACCGAGATAGAAAGGTTCAAGCTCAAGACTCATACTGAGAGGCATTCCTATGATCCTCTCGGTCATTATGCAGACAGGTTAGAGCGAGGAATTGCACATAAGCCAACACTTGAGGATTTCTGGGCTAATTGTGAAGATGAATTCGAGGTTCGTCGTCGTCACTATTGTAGACTCACTATCGGTTAGCTCTCTGATTACCTATCAGAAGATGTTGATGGTCTATCAGATGATGATGGAGAAGTTCTTCTCAATTCATATGTCAAAGATCAAGTTGCTCGGCAGCCACTTCGCTCTCCTGATTGGTATGCTAAGGAGAATACTTCTATTGAGGAAGTTTCCAGATCGGTTATCAAGACTAGCAGGTTGTTCTTGGAGAGCAAGCGGAAGCGGAAGTCAGTTCCTGTGATAGAGCCGCCAAAGGATTTCTCTTCGTTGCCTTCTACTTCTAGGTCAAGACCTCGAGTCAAGGCTATTGTGTTACCTCCTGAAGGGGTTAGACTCAGTGGAAACACGGGGAAGAGAGCTACTGGTAAGAGGAAGCAGAAACAAGTTGAGAATGTTTGTAATGATCCAGACCAATTTTTTTTTGATTTTTCACAATTGAGTACAATGCAACATGCACCCGTTAAGGTTAGCATAAACCAAAACGATGCGGAAAGCAACTCTAACCAGAATGTACACCAGGATCCCGATGAGGGCAAGGTGTTAGCATTGGTCAGAGGATCTCAAAGGAAAATGCTGAATAAGAACTCTAACCACGAGATGCGCCGGTGAACGACGAGCATTCGGTCAGAGGATCCCTATCTAATGCAATACTGAAAATAGCTCAACACCAAGTATGTGCTACTCAATCCGTGAAGGATAGGAGGCGACCATATGGCGGAGACTTAGGAAATTACAATGCAAGAAAGTAAAAGGCGGCAAGCCAGCCTCTTCCACTTATTCAGTGGGCAGTACAAGTAAATACAAAATGAGAGGAGAGAATTGCTGACAGTACTACTGTTCAGCTTACAATAAATTAGAGAGTTTGTCAATATCATAAGATTAGAATCCTTTCGAAGCTATATCAAATTAAGAACTCCCTTTCACACTCCCAAGCTCACTGAGTATCAACTCCTCACTCACCTAATGAACTTCTCAAATCTGATATGACTGTTTTTGACAGAAATGATACAGAACAGCAGCATGAAAACTCATTAAAATGCACGTAGCTAACTCCAAACTCAACCTATTGATGAGATATTGAATGCAGATTACTCTATTAATGATGGCGACTAAGATGCAACCCCAAAACCACCCCAAACGAGCCTTAATTATTTTGCACGGATGCCAATGACACTTCAAGATGGTACGGCCCAGCTGCAAGGGCGAATTTTCTCTATAAAATCATACAGTCATTAATAAAATCTGAAAACATGCTAGAATGGTCGCCCTTCATTGACAAATCAATAGACACAGTACCCAGAATGATAGCAATTTTATTCCATGAGCTATGAGTGAAACTTACATTCTTCAATGATATTCAGCAACATCAGAAATATGATAGAAAATGCAAACTAGAACTCCAAATGCAATTACTCAACTGAAAATGCAATATAATCCTAATACATGCTAACCTCTCAACTAGTTGCTATCTTTCAAGCAAGAAGATGAGCCAATGCTAGGAGGTGTGCTTTCCTCGAAGCGAGTGCCTGAATACAATCCAGCAGCATAACGGTGTAGTAGACAAAAGATGCCAAATGAAGAGCTGAGGCCTGATTATATAGACGAGAGAGAAACATCTAGAAGCTTCCAAGGGTGCCCAAACCCTAATTTCAAATTCACCTTTTCCCTCCAAAGATGGCGTCCATTTTCAACAATAAAACATTTCACTTTTTAAAATAAAATAATCTTCTCAAAAGGGCGTCCCACTTACTTGTCTCAATATTTGACATTTTAAAATTATAATTTATCTCCTTATGACGCCTGGACCCTCAAAAGTCCCCTTTTTAAAAACAACTTAAAGTTGCACTGCTAGGCAAGGGGTATAATATTAAAATAATAATATTATAATGAAATTACTTATCTCTCCCAGAAAAATGCGCCCAAGGCCAAGAACTGAAGTGCCAGCTGAAACAACTGAAGAAGTGACCCAACTGAACTGTACCCGAACTGTCCACTGCCAGAAATAGAATTTACTAAAAATAGTAAATTCGCGAAGTTGCCCGAAATGCCAAACTGAACACACCACTGCGAAGCTCTCTGAAAACCCAGAAAGAATCCGCAGTCAGAAACCCAAACTCCAAGCAACAACCACCTCAAAACTTGGAAACCCTAATTTCACCATCCGCACAGCCTACGGGTCTCCGGAATAGGCCAACGGTCAACAGAAACGATCATTGCTGAGAAGGGGACATTACAGTCCGCCCTCCCCAAGATTGCTTGCCCTCAAGCAATCGCAAGTCTGGATGCTGTAGAATCTCCTCATCCTCCCAAGTAGCATCCTCCAATGGTAAATTCTTCCACTTTACCAAATACTCTTTGATTGTTCTCCTCCTCAAGGAACGCTCTCTGAAATCAATAATCTGTTCTGGAACCAAAGTCAACTGCCCTTCTTCATCCAAAGGAGGTAACTGTGATGAAGCCACAACGTTGTGTCCAAGTGCCTTTTTGAGGCGAGACACATGGAAGACATTGTGGACCTTACTACTCGAAGGTAGTTCCAACTCATAGGCCACCGCTCCAACCTTCCTAACAACCTTGAATGGTCCATAGAAGCGTGGTTTCAGCTTCTCAGCTCCACTCTTCTTAAGTGTAGACTGTCTGTAGGGCTGAAGCCGAAGATATACCATGTCACCAACATCAAATGAGCGCTCAACACGCTGCTGATCAGCGTACATCTTTTGCTGATTTTGTGCCATTTGAAGGTTGTCTTTCAAAGATTTCAAAACATCTTGGCTCTGCTGCAACCAATCCTTGGCTTGAGGAGCCTTGCTATCGCCAAACACCAAATCAGCAAAGCTTGGAGCCTCGTAACCATAGAGGGCCATGAATGGAGACATCTTTATTGACATGTGGAAAGATGAATTGTAGCAATATTCTCCCAAGTGGAGCCATTTTACCCATGCTCTTTGCTGTTCCGAGACATAATTTCTGAGATAGCCCTCCAACCACTTGTTCACAATCTCCGTTTGACCATCCGTTTGTGGGTGATAGCTAGTGCTTGGAGTAAGCACCGTACCACTCATTCTAAAAATTTCCTGCCAAAAGGTGCTTAGGAACTTGCTGTCCCTATCACTCACAATATTTTTAGGCAACCCATGCAGTCTAAACACTTCATGGAAGAACAAATCTGCAACTTGAGCTGCTGTAAATGTGCTTGTGATGGCAAAGAAATGAGAGAATTTGGTCAATCTGTCCACTACAACATAAATACAGTCTTTGCCTTGAGCCCTAGGCAACCCGGTGATGAAATCCATAGAAATACTCTCCCATTTTTGATTTGGAATGGGAAGTGGCTGCAGTAGACCAGCTGGAAGAGAGTGCTCATTTTTATTCATTTGACAAGTACTACACTCCTTGATGTGACGCTGAACATCATCTTTCAACCCCTTCCAAGAGAATCTCTCTCGAATCTGCTTGTATGTCTTGAAGTACCCTTGGTGACCAGCAAGTGGACTGTCATGGAAAGTCACCAAAATCTTCTTCTTAAGTTTAGAATCAGCCACTAAGAAGATTCTTCCCTTGTAGTGGATCAATCCATCAACTACCTTGTACCTTTCATCATGAAAAGTACCTTCAATAACGCTGGTTGCAAACTGATTTTTGGCATAATCAGCAAGCAACAACTCCTTCCAATCAGCATTAAGCTCACACAATGAGCTCAAGTGAGGCCTTCTGGACAAAGCATCAGCCACAATGTTATTCTTCCCTTTGACATACTCAATGTCAAAATCGTAAGCTTGTAGCTTACTCACCCACTTCTGCTGTCTCTCTTTCAAGTCCATCTGATGCATAAAATGCTTGAGACTGTTGTGATCAGTTTTGACCACGAATTTACTCCCCACCAGATACTGTCTGAACTTGGCTAATGCGTGCATGATTGCAAGCATTTCTTTATCATAGATAGAATAGGTCCTTTCAACTCCTCTTAATTTTCTGCTTTCAAATACAATTGGATGCTTCTCTTGCATCAAAACAGCCCCAATACCTTCTCCTGATGCATCACACTGTAACTCAAAGGGTTTGGAGAAATCTGGTATGGCCAATACAGGACAAGAACTCATGATTCTCTTGAACTTATCAAACACACTCTGAGCTTTTTCCGACCACATGAAAGCCCCCTTTTTAGTGAGGTCAGTAAGAGGAGCAGCACTTTGAGAATACCCCTTTACGAACCTTCTATAGAAGCCACAAAGACCCAAGAATCCCTTCAAATGAGTCAGATTTTCTGGAGGTGGCCAATCTACTATAGCCTTGATCTTTTCTGGATCAACCTTCACCCCTTCAGCGCTGATTATGTGGCCAAGGTAGAGCAGCTCCTTCATTCCAAATTCACATTTGGACTCTTTTGCAAACAAACTTTCTGATTCAAGAATGCTAAGCACTTCCTCCAAGTGCTTGAGATGTTCCTCCCACGTCTTGCTGAAGATGAGAATATCATCAAAGAAAATTAACACAAATTTCCTCAACTGTTTCTGGAAGACTCTGTTCATGCAAGACTGGAAAGTGGCTGGAGCATTAGTCAAGCCAAAGGGCATGACTAGGAACTCGAAATGACCATAGTGGCATCTGAATGCCGTCTTCTCAACATCTGAGCCCCTCATCCGGATTTGATAGTAACCCGATCTCAAATCAATTTTGGAGAAGAATTTAGCACCATGTAGCTCATCAATGAGCTCATCGATCCGAGGAATAGGATACCGATTTTTTATTGTGCTTTGATTCAAGGCACGATAATCTACACACATGCGGATGGTGCCGTCTTTCTTCTTCACAAGAACCACAGCTGAAGCGAAGGGACTCTTGCTAGGGCGAATGAAGCCCATCTCCAGGAGTTCTCTTATGTTCTTCTCAATTTCGTCCTTCTGCTTCTTAGGATATCTATACGGTGTTGTAATGACTGGTTTGGCCCCTTCCTTAAGTTCAATAACATGCTCAGCACCTCTTTCTGGTGGTGGCCCAGGTGGTAGATCAGCAAACACCTTACTCCTTTTGGTGAGTATGGATTGAATATTAGGAGGATATTCCCTCTTGGTCTCAACTGGACTGGCAGGAAGAACCATGCATTCCGCAGCCCACTCCACTTGGTCATGTCTAATCAGCCTTTCCATCCTTTTGAAAGAAACTATACGAGGACCACCATTAGACATTCCTCTCAAAACAACTCTCTTACCATCAGATTGGAACTTGAGCTCCATGGTTTGTAGGTTGAGAGAGATTTCACCAAGTGAGCGTAACCATTGTATGCCCAAGACTGCATCTGTGTCACCAATAGTAACCACATAGAAGTCATCTTTGACTTCATAGTTTCCCAACTGCAAGGACATGTTAGGAACTCTTCGTGTGCATGAAATGTGAAACCCATCAGCCACCATGACTTTGAAGCCTTCAAATTCTTCAGTTTTGAGACCTCTCTTTGCAACCACACCTTCATCAATGAAGTTATGCGTTGCACCAGTATCAATTAATGCAACAATACGATGGCCTCCAACTCCACCACGAACCTTGAAAGATTCGTTCTTTTGGAAACTAGAGAGTTGGGCAATAGGGCCCCCAACTCCTTGCTCATGATCGGACTCTTCTGTGGCTCTTTCATCCTCGCTGTCCCCAAAATAAGACTGCTGATCAGACATATCAGATGCTGATTCATAATCAGAATAGGTTCCCATTTGATTATAACGCCCTCTTCCAGGACATCTATGGCCTTTAGTCCAAGGCCTAAACATGTGTAACACTTGCCCTCCTTTCTGAGCTGTTCACGTTGCTCTTCAGTCAATTTAGGTGGGAACTTCTTGTGCTGATTAGAAGAATGTCTTTTATCCTTATCCTTCTTATGGCCAAAAGGCTTAGGCGGAAATTTAGGCCTAGGGGCTGATAACTCCATACTACGAGCCTTCTTGATTGCCTCATCAAGACTTGGTGGATCGAAAGCTTTAACCCACCCTTTCAAGGGTTCAACCAAACCTTCAGAAAACAACACAACCAACCTTCTTTCGGTGATGTTGGGCACCATCACAGAAAGTCTCTGGAAATCAGCAATGTAAGAATCCAAGGAGCCATGCTGCTTGAGTTGTGCAAGCTCGCGAAATCTTACTTCAGGATCCTTAGTGTCGAACCTTTCAATCAGCTTGTTGGTGAATTCTCCATAGGTTCGAATAAGGTTATGGCCAAGAGTGACCAAACCATGGTACCACCATTCATGGGCAGCTCCCTCCAAATGAAGTGTTGCAAACTTGATGGCATCTTCTTCTGGCATGGGACGAAGTGATAGGTAGTTGTCTAACTTCTGAACCCACGATCTTGCTGAACACTTATCACTTCCATCGAAGTGAGCCAATGTTACCTTCCCTAAGGCTTGATGAAAATCTGTTCTAGGAGCCATATAAGCTCGGTTATCAACTCTTCCTCCGTGTCTTCTGTTTCTCTGATTCAAGAATTGATCAAAGGACCATTGGTCCCTAAGATCAGGTGGGAGGGTGGAGTACTCCATGTAGGCTTGCCTAGCATCGTCTACCAAAGGAACGGTAGCTTCAACTTGATGTTCGTCCCTTGGAGTGAATGTAGGGAAAAGCGGTCTAGAGGCTGATCCGCTAGAGATAGTATCATGTTGTCCAATAGTTCTGCTGCCTCCATTACCATTGTTCCCATTGTTCCCATTGCTTCCATTGTTTCCATTATTCCCATTGTGTCCATTGACACCACTGCTTTCTCCAGTAGCATGGTTTTGATTCGGAGTATGGTTCTGAGAAGCTTGCTGATCCATTTTAGCAAGTAATCGAGACATCATCTCAATCATCCCATCAAACTTCTTTTCCATCCTTGCATCCTTCTCTTCCATGGCTGTCCTAAGATTGTCTGACATGTTCTCAACTGTTTTACCCGTATCCACTGCTATTCCTGTTTCTCTCAAAGCCTCTGACAAAGTATCTGCTTCTGGCACTGGCGGAAGCTGTATCTGTTGTCTTCTGGCCTGACCTCTGGTGAAGTATCTGCAATCACTGTCACTCATCTGACCACTGAATCACTGTTGGGCACAGGTTGGCAGAATCATGGCTCTGATACCACTGTAATGAACCGGACCAATTTTTTTTTGATTTTTCACAATTGATTACAATGCAACATGCACCCGTTAAGGTTAGCATAAACCAAAACGATGCGGAAAGCAACTCTAACCAGAATGTACACCAGGATCCCGATGAGGGCAAGGTGTTAGCATTGGTCAGAGGATCTCAAAGGAAAATGCTGAATAAGAACTCTAACCACGAGATGCGCCGGTGAACGACGAGCATTCGGTCAGAGGATCCCTATCTAATGCAATACTGAAAATAGCTCAACACCAAGTATGTGCTACTCGATCCGTGAAGGATAGGAGGCGACCATATGGCGGAGACTTAGGAAATTACAATGCAAGAAAGTAAAAGGCGGCAAGCCAGCCTCTTCCACTTATTCAGTGGGCAGTACAAGTAAATACAAAATGAGAGGAGAGAATTGCTGACAGTACTACTGTTCAGCTTACAATAAATTAGAGAGTTTGTCAATATCATAAGATTAGAATCCTTTCGAAGCTATATCAAATTAAGAACTCCCTTTCACACTCCCAAGCTCACTGAGTATCAACTCCTCACTCACCTAATGAACTTCTCAAATCTGATATGACTGTTTTTGACAGAAATGATACAGAACAGCAGCATGAAAACTCATTAAAATGCACGTAGCTAACTCCAAACTCAACCTATTGATGAGATATTGAATGCAGATTACTCTATTAATGATGGCGACTAAGATGCAACCCCAAAACCACCCCAAACGAGCCTTAATTATTTTGCACAGATGCCAATGTCACTTCAAGATGGTACGGCCCAGCTGCAAGGGCGAATTTTCTCTATAAAATCATACAGTCATTAATAAAATCTGAAAACATGCTAGAATGGTCGCCCTTCATTGACAAATCAATAGACACAGTACCCAGAATGATAGCAATTTTATTCCATGAGCTATGAGTGAAACTTACATTCTTCAATGATATTCAGCAACATCAGAAATATGATAGAAAATGCAAACTAGAACTCCAAATGCAATTACTCAACTGAAAATGCAATATAATCCTAATACATGCTAACCTCTCAACTAGTTGCTATCTTTCAAGCAAGAAGATGAGCCAATGCTAGGAGGTGTGCTTTCCTCGAAGCGAGTGCCTGAATACAATCCAGCAGCATAACGGTGTAGTAGACAAAAGATGCCAAATGAAGAGCTGAGGCCTGATTATATAGACGAGAGAGAAACATCTAGAAGCTTCCAAGGGCGCCCAAACCCTAATTTCAAATTCACCTTTTCCCTCCAAAGATGGCGTCCATTTTCAACAATAAAACATTTCACTTTTTAAAATAAAATAATCTTCTCAAAAGGGCGTCCCACTTACTTGTCTCAATATTTGACATTTTAAAATTATAATTTATCTCCTTATGACGCCTGGACCCTCAAAAGTCCCCTTTTTAAAAACAACTTAAAGTTGCACTGCTAGGCAAGGGGTATAATATTAAAATAATAATATTATAATGAAATTACTTATCTCTCCCAGAAAAATGCGCCCAAGGCCAAGAACTGAAGTGCCAGCTGAAACAACTGAAGAAGTGACCCAACTGAACTGTACCCGAACTGTCCATTGCCAGAAATCGAATTTACTAAAAATAGTAAATTCGCAAAGTTGCCCGAAATGCCAAACTGAACACACCACTGCGAAGCTCTCTGAAAACCCAGAAAGAATCCGCAGTCAGAAACCCAAACTCCAAGCAACAACCACCTCAAAACTTGGAAACCCTAATTTCACCATCCGCACAGCCTACGGGTCTCCGGAATAGGCCAACGGTCAACAAAAATGATCATTGCTGAGAAGGGGACATTACAATGTTCTTGAGATTCCAGTAGAGACAGTTATTCAGGCTGAACCTCACGTTGAACCTCCTAGTCCGCCTCACATACAACCTATTGACATAGATTCTGAGCCTGAGATATCAATTCGAGTTGGATCGGAGACAACTGAACCACCACAGGTTGATACATCAGAGACAATCTCTCCTCGAATTGAAAATATTGTTCAGTCTTGTTGGCTCGAGAAGTCTTTGGGAAGACAAAGGCGAGAACCTTCATACAACCTTGATTTATCTGAGTTCGGTGAACCTTATCAGAGAAGGTCGAACAAGAAGATCAAGAAATAGGTGCATATTGAGAAGACTCTAGAATTAGAAATTGTTATAGAAGTTGCTATTCCTCCAGAGGGTAAGAGCTTAGATGAGGTCGAAGTTGGTGACTTTACTTTCACTAAGGCAAATCTTGGCAGGACCACTCGAGAGACAGATGTGACTCTTCTTAAGATCGTCACTAATAATCTTGAAGAGCGAATCACGAAGGATGGAGAAGATAAGGCTTTGCTTAAGGCTGAAAACAGTCAACTTCGTCAATATATTTCTGATCTTGTTCACAGAAATTCAAGTATAGCGCCTGTCCTTCCTTAGAATACACCTGCAGAACAACGAAAGCTGGATCAGTTAGTCGGTCATGGCAGACTTTTGGATAGCTGGATTGAAAGTTTAGTTGCTGCAGGTCAACGTCTTCTTGCAGATTTGTATCAGTTGAGGAATGATGCACATAAACTCCGTCAGGGTATTCAGTTGCTTGAGGTTTCAGTTGCAGAGAATTTAGCCAAGGATCGTGTTCTTGTATCTCAGTTGTCGGTTGCATATGATGCCTTGGAGATTGATGAGGATCAGGGGAAAGTTTTTACTTGGAGAGAGCAACACCTTCTCAAAATGGAGATATGTGAGAAGATTTCTACCAAGTTGTCTTCACTAAAAGATGATGTGGTTGGAGTACTTGCACTTGTCAGCGGTTTTGTTGTTCAGATTCCGTGTCATTATCTTCTTGAAGATGGCACATATGTTGAGTTGGACAAAGTACAAGCTGAATTCGAGAAGCTGATTCGTGACAGCCTTGAAGGAGAGCCAATGGCGCCTAAGTTAGAGAATATTTCAGTTGTTTTAGCTAGTCTCAGAAAGGCGACTGAAGATTGTAAAGATGGCATGCATACGATCAAGGAAAGTGGCAGAGAACTGAAGAAACAGACTGTTGTTTTGGGTAGTATCAAAGTGCCAGATGACACAGAGATTGATGAGTTCTTGGTCGAAGTGTTAGACCGAGATGACATGGAGTGATCTGCCAGTTGGAACCTGCAGTTAATTTCAAGGGTTGAGTCATGAGCAGCAGTTAACTCGACTTTCAGTCTTGAGTTTACTTGCTGACTTAACACATGCTTATCTCATCCTTGGAATTATCATCACAGGAGTTAGGGTTAGGGTTTCCAGTTAAGTGGAGGTAGTGTCCAGTTAACTTTGCTTTAAATAAGGACGTGCATGCTGAAATATGCTAACCAATTTTTTCGAAGAAGTAACACAAAATAACCAGCAATAGATGATTGGATTAGCGTTAGCCTCAAACTAAAAATCTGAACTTGAATGGAAGATACTGAACTGGAATTGAAGAAACTAAACTGGAATGGAAGAACTACTCAACGTCAAGAATGTGCACTCAAGATCCCACTGAGGGCGAGGTGCTAACATATGACGGAGTCTAAGAAAATTGAAAATTATAAACTGTTAGGCAGATAACCAGCCATGAGAAAACAATTCCACACTACCACCAAACAGTGGGGGGAAAAGATTACAATAGAAAGCAATTCATCCGCAGCGGCGGGCATCCACAATGCTGTGGGGATTCACCACTAAGAGTGGGTATAAGATATTACAATCAATTTAACCTCACTGGCGGTAAACCATCCAGGGGACTTATGTGAGAAGATACAAAAAGAAATTGCAGCAAATTAAACTGGAACAGTACTACTGTTTATAGTTTGTACAATGAGAAATAAGCTGCAAATTACATAGGAAATACAGTAATCTTCATACCCAAGATTAATAGATGTTTTTCAATGAAAGTTTAACTCTCTAACAGCTGCTAATGAATCAGAAATCAGAACTCCTACAATCTGATACAAAAACAGTAAACTGGAAATATCAATCTGCAACTGTGAGAATCAATGAAATTATCATAACTCACTCAATTCTTCTCCGAATGACGTGAAATGAGTTGCAAATGCTCCTTATAAGTCTGGCGCCCCAGATGGAATCCAAAAACAGCCACCAAAGTCTCTAATTTATTTGGCACGAATCCCAATGCATCACCAAATGGTACAGCCCTTTGAGAAAATCTATTTTTCAAGATAAAATCAACAACTTCAAATTAAATTCTGATTTTTGGAGGGAGATGGCGCCTCAAGTCAACAATTTGATTACTCAAACACCCAGAACGAAATTAAAATCACTCCAAAAGATATGAACAGAAAACAGCTTCAGCTGTAGCAAAACCAGGAAATTCAAAACTGTAGAATTCTCCAAAATTCTCAATCTTTGTTGCTCAATCTGCTAGTCTGATGTGAGAAGCAGCAATGTTCCAACTAGGTGTTGTATTTCAAACACGAAATTGGGAAGGGGCTAGGAGGTAGCATCCTCGAAGCAATAGCAAAATGTCCATAGTCATTTTGACAGCATAACAGTAAGGTAAATGATGGATACCAAATGCTGGAGCAATATCTTCATTTTATAAAAACTGAGAAACTCATCAACTTCCCCAAACAGTACGCCAAGAGACACCTTTTTGAATTCTTCTCACTTTTTGAAATTTCATAAAACATAATTCCTCATAAAGTGGCGTCCACTTTCATCCAAGCAAAAGTTTAAAAATAAAATATTAATTATCTCCTTATGACAAGGCGTACCCTTCAAGACCCCTTTTTAAAACAACATACAAGTTATAACCTTAGGCCAAGGGGTGGTCAACTGAAAAATATAACACTTATGCCTTTAATCAATAAATTTCATCAATTAAGGCTTGAGGGGAAAACATTGAAATAACAAATAACTTGCTCAACTGAAGTGATGACTGAAGACAACCAACTGCATACTGCCACAACTTAGCATTTACTAAAAATAGTAAATAATATGAAATGCCACAGAAATCCAAGCCCAAGAAACCCTAATTTTCACCACATTCCAGTCTACGGGTTCCGGAATAGACTGATGAACTGCAAAGCTGATCACTGATGAGAAGGGGACATTACAGTCCGCCCTCCTCGAAATTGCTTGTCCTCAAGCAACTGCAAAGATGGATGCAACAAAATCTGTTCACCTTCCCACGTAGCATCTTCAATAGGCAAATTCCTCCATCTAACCAAATATTCTTTGATTGTCCTTCTTCTCAAAGAACGTTCTCTAGTATCAAGGATCTCTTCTGGAATCAACACTAAATGACCTTCCTCATCCAATGGAGGTAATTCTGATGTAGCCACCACATTGTGTCCAATTGCCTTCTTGAGGCGAGACACATGAAAAACATTATGTATTTTGCTTTCAGCTGGAAGTTCCAACTCATAAGCAACTTCACCAATCCTTTTGGTGATTTTGAAAGGACCATAAAAGCGTGGCTTCAACTTTTCTGCACCACTCTTCTTGAGAGAAGATTGTCTATATGGCTGAAGCCTCAAATAGACCATGTCCCCAACTTCAAAAGACCTTTCCACACGCTGCTGATCAGCGTATAACTTCTGCTGATTTTGAGCTTGTTGCAGATTTTCCTTAAGAGTTTTCAAGATGTCTTGGCTTTGTTGTAACATATCCAGTGCTTGTGGAGCTCTACTATCACCAAACACTAAATCAACAAAATTAGTAGCCTCATAACCATAAAGTGCCTTAAAAGGGGACATCTTAATTGACATGTGATAAGAAGAGTTGTAACAATACTCTCCTAAATGAAGCCATTTAATCCAAGCTCGCTGCTGTCCTGAAACATAGTTCCTTAGGTAGCCCTCTAACCACTTGTTAACAATTTCTGATTGCCCATCTGTTTGTGGGTGATAACTTGTGCTTGGAGTAAGCACTGTCCCACTCAATCTGAAGATCTCCTGCCAAAAAACACTTAGGAACTTGCTGTCCCTATCACTGACAATTGTTTTAGGCAACCCATGCAAACGGAACACCTCTCTAAAAAACAACTCAGCCACTTGAGCTGCTGTAAATGAAGTGGTAACAGCAAAGAAATGAGCAAATTTCGTTAGTCTATCAACCACAACAAATATACAATCACGTCCTTGCACCTTGGGCAACCCCGTGATAAAGTCCATGGCAATACTTTCCCACTTCTGATTTGGAATGGGCAAGGGCTGAAGTAGACCAGCAGGATAAGAGTGTTCATTTTTATTTCTTTGACAAATAGGACACTCTCTAATGTAGTTCAAGACTTCTTCTTTCAAACCTTTCCAAGTGAATCTTTCACGAATCTGCTTATAAGTCTTGAAAATCCCTTGATGACCAGCAAGGGGAACATCATGAAAAGATTGTAGAATCTTTTTCTTAAGCTTAGATTCTTGCACTAAAAAGATTCTATCTTTGTAATAAATTAATCCATCAACCAACTTATACCTTTCATCAACCAAATGACCTTCTAACAAGCTGGTTGCAAACTGATTTTTAACATAATCAGCAGCAATTAATTCTTTCCAATCAGCTGATAACTCACAAATTGACTGCAAATGAGGCCTTCTAGAAAGAGCATCAGCAACTATATTATTTTTTCCTTTGACATATTCAATGTCAAAGTCATATGCTTGGAGTTTACTTACCCATTTTTGCTGCCTTTCATTCAATTCCTTTTGGCGCATAAAATGTTTAAGACTGTTGTGATCAGTCTTAACAACAAATTTACTTCCCACCAAGTATTGACGGAATTTAGACAAAGCATGCATGATGGCAAGCATCTCTTTGTCATAAATAGAGTAAGTTTTTTCTGCCCCTCTCAACTTTCTGCTCTCGAAGACAATAGGATGTTTGTCTTGCATTAGGACAGCTCCAACTCCTTCTCCTGAAGCATCACATTGTAATTCAAAAGGTTTTGAGAAATCCGGAAGTGCCAACACTGGACACGAACTCATGATTTGTTTAAACTTATCAAAAACCTCTTGTGCTTGCTTAGTCCAAAGAAAAGCTCCTTTCTTTGTAAGATCTGTCAAAGGTGCTGCTTGATGAGAATAGCCTTTTACAAATCTTCTATAAAATCCACATAACCCTAAAAACCCTCTCAAATGAGAAATAGTCTTTGGAGTTGGCCAATCAAGAATGGCCCTTATCTTTTCTGGATCCACTTTCACCCCATTTGAACTGATAATGTGGCCAAGGTATAAAAGTTCTGTCAACCCAAACTCACACTTTGATTCTTTGGCGAACAAACATTCCGCCTCTAAAATACTAAGCACTTCTTCCAAATGCTTAAGGTGCTCTTCCCATGACTTACTGAATATGAGAATATCGTCAAAGAAGACGAGCACAAACTTTCTCAACTGCTGTCTAAAAATCTTGTTCATACAAGATTGGAATGTGGCTGGAGCATTTGTCAAACCAAAAGGCATGACAAGAAATTCAAAATGCCCAAAGTGGCATCTAAACGCTGTCTTCTCTATATCCTCCTCCCTCATTCTGATTTGGTGATAGCCCGAACGAAGATCAATCTTTGAGAAGAACATTGCCCCATGGAGCTCATCAATAAGCTCATCAATCCTAGGGATAGGATATCTATTCTTGATGGTTTTTTGATTTAATGCGCGATAGTCAACACACATACGCATTGTACCATCTTTCTTTTTGACCAGCACTACTGCTGAAGCAAATGGACTCTTGCTTGGTCTAATAAAACCACTTTCCAACAGCTCCTTGATGGCTTTTTCAATTTCATCTTTCTGCCTCTTTGGATAGCGGTAAGGTGTAGTAATGACTGGTTTTGCTCCTTCTTCTAACTCAATCACATGCTCAGAACCTCTTTCAGGAGGTCTTCCAGGAGGTAAGCTTCCAAAGACTTTACTTTTCTTTGAAAGTAAGGCTTGAATATCAGGATGATATTGCCTTTTTTCCTCAACCGGATCAGCTGGTAAAACCATACATTCAGCAGCCCATTCAACTTGATCATGGCGGATCAGCCTTTCCATCCTTTTCAAAGAAACAATTCGAGGGCCTCCATTTGACATCCCTCTTAAAACAACCTTCCTTCCATTAGACTGAAATTTCAGCTCCATGGTTTGCAAATTCAATGTGATCTCACCAAGAGATCGCAGCCATTGTATGCCCAACACAACATCAGTGTCTCCTATACCCACCACATAAAAATCATCCTTAATTTCATGATTCCCTAATTGCAAAGATAGATTAGGAATTCTCCTTGTGCAAGACATAGTGAAACCATCAGCAACCATTACTTTGAAACCATCAAAATCTTCAGTCTTCAAACCTTTTCTAGCAACTAGCCCTTCATCAATAAAATTGTGAGTTGCTCCGGTATCAATTAGAGCAACTATCCTTTGTGAATTTACAACTCCATGAACCCTAAAAGATTCATTCTTTTGAAAACTAGATAGTTGTGCAAAAGCACTACCATCTCCAACCTCTTCGGACTTGTCTTCTTGAACTTCTTCACCTTCACTACTTGCTGATTCGTATTGCTGATCAGACGAATCAGATTCTGATCCATAATCAGAATAGCCCTCCATTTGAACTACTTTGCCTCTTCCATAGCAACGGTGGCCTTTCACCCAAGGCTCACGACAAGTGAAGCAAACTCCATCCTTTCTAAGCTGTTCTTTGAGCTCTTCGGACAGCCTTGGTGGAAACTTCTTGGGCAGATTTGAAGAAAGCTTTTTATCTTTCTTATGGCTGAATGGTTTTGAGTGAAATTTAGGCCTTGGGGCTGCCAACTCCATGCTCCTAGCTTTCTTGATAGCTTCATCTAGTGTTGGAGGATCAAATGCTTTGACCCAACCCTTCAAAGGCTCCATTAAACCTTCAGCAAAAAGTACTACAAGTCTTCTTTCAGTAATGTTTGGCACCATTACTGACAACCTCTGAAAATCAGCCACATAACTTTCTAAAGATCCTTGCTGTTTCAACTGTGCCAATTCTCTAAATTTCAATTCCGGATCTTTGGTGTCAAATCTCTCAATCAGCTTATTGGTAAACTCTCCATATGTGCGAATAAGGTTATGGCCAAGAGTGACCAAACCGTGAGTCCACCATTCATGAACTATGCCATCTAAATGCAAGGTAGCAAATTTGATAGCATCTTCTTCCGGCATAGGTCTAAGAGAGAGGTAGTTATCCAACTTTTGCACCCATGACCTGGCTGTACACTTGTTACCACCATCAAAATGTTCCATAGTGATCTTTCCCAATGCTTGGTAAAAATCATTTCTAGGGGCTGCAAGAGGACGTTGATCATTCCTACCACCATTTCTCCGACTCCTTTGATTCATGAATTGATCAAAGGTCCATGCTCCTCTCAAGTCAAGAGGTAAAGAAACATACTCCATATAAGCTTGACGAGCATCATCAGCAAAGTTTGGAGTAGCCTCAACTGGTTGTTGCTCTTCCCTTGGTGTGATAACGGGAAAGAGGGGTCTAGAGGATGACCCACTATGAATTGTAGTATGCTGACCTACAATTCTGTCTCTAGTATTCACCTCAGGACTGCCACTATTATTATTTCCATTTACTCCACTACTTTCTCCAGCTGAGTTATTTTGGGGCTGAATAATACTCTGAGCTGCTTGCTGATCCAACTTGGATAATAAACGGGACATCATGTCTATCATCCCGTCAAACTTCTTCTCCACTCTATCCCTCTCTTCATTATCTCTTCTTACTGAATCTGACATTATTACAGTTGTGTGATCAACCACTTCCACTGAATTATCTGAACCTTCCACTGTTTTACCAAGGTCTCTTAGAACTTCTGAGAAGGTATCTGCCTCTGGAACGGGCGGAAACTGATGCTGATTTTTGGCCTGACTTCTGGTGTATGGCCTAGTGTCTTTTTCACTCATCAGTTAACTACTGCAATTTGCCACAGGATGGCAGGGTCTTCTGCTCTGATACCACTGAAATATGCTAACCAATTTTTTCGAAGAAGTAACACAAAATAACCAGCAATAGATGATTGGATTAGCGTTAGCCTCAAACTAAAAATCTGAACTTGAATGGAAGATATTGAACTGGAATTGAAGAAACTGAACTGGAATGGAAGAACTACTCAACGTCAAGAATGTGCACTTAAGATCCCACTGAGGGCGAGGTGCTAACATATGACGGAGTCTAAGAAATTGAAAATTATAAACTGTTAGGCGGATAACCAGCCATGAGAAAACAATTCCACACTACCACCAAACAGTGGGGGGAAAAGATTACAATAGAAAGCAATTCATCCGCTGCGGCGGGCATCCACAATGCTGTGGGGATTCACCACTAAGAGTGGGTATAAGATATTACAATCAATTTAACCTCACTGGCGGTAAACCATCCAGGGGACTTATGTGAGAAGATACAAAAAGAAATTGCAGCAAATTAAACTGGAACAGTACTACTGTTTACAGTTTGTACAATGAG
Source organism: Sequoia sempervirens (assembly GCA_007258455.2). Taxonomy (NCBI): domain Eukaryota; kingdom Viridiplantae; phylum Streptophyta; class Pinopsida; order Cupressales; family Cupressaceae; genus Sequoia; species Sequoia sempervirens. The sequence goes on from VDFB02094360.1 coordinate 47,771, forward strand.
AAATAAGCTGCAAATTACATAGGAAATACAGTAATCTTCATACACAAGATTAATAGATGTTTTTCAATGAAAGTTTAACTCTCTAACAGCTGCTAATGAATCAGAAATCAGAACTCCTACAATCTGATACAAAAACAGTAAACTGGAAATATCAATCTGCAACTGTGAGAATCAATGAAATTATCATAACTCACTCAATTCTTCTCCGAATGACGTGAAATGAGTTGCAAATGCTCCTTATAAGTCTGGCGCCCAAGATAGAATCCAAAAACAGCCACCAAAGTCTCTAATTTATTTGGCACGAATCCCAATGCATCACCAAATGGTACGGCCCTTTGAGAAAATCGATTTTTCAAGATAAAATCAACAACTTCAAATTAAATTCTGATTTTTGGAGGGAGATGGCGCCTCAAGTCAACAATTTGATTGCTCAAACACCCAGAACGAAATTAAAATCACTCCAAAAGATATGAACAGAAAACAGCTTCAGCTGTAGCAAAACCAGGAAATTCAAAACTGTAGAATTCTCCAAAATTCTCAATCTTTGTTGCTCAATCTGCTAGTCTGATGTGAGAAGCAGCAATGTTCCAACTAGGTGTTGTATTTCAAACACGAAATTGGGAAGGGGCTAGGAGGTAGCATCCTCGAAGCAATAGCAAAATGTCCATAGTCATTTTGACAGCATAACAGTAAGGTAAATGATGGATACCAAATGCTGGAGCAATGTCTTCATTTTATAAAAACTGAGAAACTCATCAACTTCCCCAAACAGTACGCCAAGAGACACCTTTTTGAATTCTTCTCACTTTTTGAAATTTCATAAAATATAATTCCTCATAAAGTGGCATCCACTTTCATCCAAGCAAAAGTTTAAAAATAAAATATTAATTATCTCCTTATGACAAGGCGTACCCTTCAAGACCCCTTTTTAAAACAACATACAAGTTATAACCTTAGGCCAAGGGGTGGTCAACTGAAAAATATAACACTTATGCCTTTAATCAATAAATTTCATCAATTAAGGCTTGAGGGGAAAACATTGAAATAACAAATAACTTGCTCAACTGAAGTGATGACTGAAGACAACCAACTGCATACTGCCACAACTTAGCATTTACTAAAAATAGTAAATAATATGAAATGCCACAGAAATCCAAGCCCAAGAAACCCTAATTTTCACCACATTCCAGTCTACGGGTTCCGGAATAGACTGATGAACTGCAAAGCTGATCACTGATGAGAAGGGGACATTACACATGCTTGCACATGGTCCATTTAGGTTAAGTGTATCGGTTAACTGATGGTAGCTTTCCAGTTAACTGTATAGTTTACTTCATTAGGGTTTAATAATAAATCTTGCATGCATTTGCAAGACTGTAGTTGACTCAAGGTGATTTTAGGGTTACCTATACTTTGATGTATATAAATAAGAGCTTTTGCTCATTTGTAAATAACTTTTGCTTGAGAGAGAAATATATGCTGCGCTTACCTTGCCCTCAATATTGCTCTTTTGGTATTTGTTCATGCGTCTTTACTTTTATGATCAATTGTTATGCCACATAGGGTTTCATGCGATTGTAATGGTGAATTCTTTCCATAGTTAGATCAAATCTGTTTTGTGTTTAATAAGCTTGTTCAGATTGAGATAATGGTTGCGCCTACCTTGCCTTCAAGTAGAGAATCTGCACTCGTTTATCGTGTGTTGTTGTGAACAATAAACTTATTCGGATTGAGATAATAGTTGTGCCACCTTGCCCTCAAGTAGAGAATCTGTATTTAGTTTATCGTGTGATGTTGTTACCAATAAACTTGTTTAGATTGAGCTGATAGATGTGCCTACCTTGCCTTCAAGTTGAGAATCTAAACTCGTTTATCGTCTGATAGTCAAAACCTTGCTCCGTTTCCTCATGCTCTGTTTTCTTGAGGAAACTGGATAGAATTTAAGTTATTAAGTTTAGTTGTAGTTAGTGAATCTGCGAAACCAGAGAAAATTCTCAGCTGCAACGTATATAGTTTTCGAGAAAGCCTTGTACCTCTACAGCTGAAACAAAAAGACAGGATTTAGTTTAGTTTATTTCCTTTGCAAGTACTTTGTCAAGCACAACGAGGGAGCTTACCCTCCTAATTTGAAGAGCACTCATTGCGTAGTGTGCATAGCTGTCCGTACCAACTCTTACTCCAGAGGTGCTAGTTGTTACGCCAACAAAACTATATCGTTTATGAATATTCCTTGATTTGATTAATAAAACTATCCCGATACTTATATTTGTATTGCAAAATTCAATAAGTGAAGTGTGATTCTTTCTGTGTTGTTCAGTGTTTATTTAAACACTGATTTTTGGTGGGAAGCCCTTGTAACTCTTGTAGATAGATAGACTATCTCTCGGTTCAAGGGTGATGGCTATTTTTGCTAGAACGTCAGCCACACAATTGTAATCTTTTCTGTGTTGAATAGCTTTCAAACTGAGATAATATTGAGTTTGATATAATTTACCATGTTCTCCATCTTCTGGTTTGGGATTCATTTAGCTGTTTCTTGTTACTGATTTGTTGATTTATCAGGCTGTAGTTTACTTCAATTATCAACTTTCTTGCTTGTAGGATGCAATTATATGAGAATTTGGAGTCCACATGTCATGGCATATAGGGATTTATCGAACAAACATTATTGAAACTTACTCAATTTTCTCCACTTTGGAGTTGGTGTAGATTACATATTACAGGCATTCATATCACAACAGAATGGTGCTAATTCACCTGCCTCCTTGTGATCTCATTCACTGTATCCACCATCCATCCCCAAATCTGCACAATTTTTCTGGCTGGTCCATATACAGGGGAATCTTTCACTGTTTTTGGCGCTGCAATCTCACAAATTATTGCCCGATGACTAGGGCAATTATAGCTGCAGTCACAGGCCTCTGAGGCTTATAACCTGAAAGAGATGCTGATACCATATAATTTTTTTTCTTCATGGAGTATGTTTCACATTACAAGAATAACTGCATACAGAGTTGGTTAAATATTATAATCTTAAATTTCAAGAACCTCTTTAAATGACCTATTAGTTGCAATATGGGTATAACCTCCTAACAATTTATCTATTAATTTCTAGCAATAACCAATAACATCTTATAATTTATAAATGTGGAATTTAGTAGGAATTTATGATGCTTCAGCCAAAGAAAATAACAAATTTAAAATTTATGTATCGAATTGAGAATCCATTTTATATAAATTATGAAGTCTAGCTAATTTAGCTTATTGTGATGTTATTTCCTATTTAGCGTGAGATTTAGCTTGAGATTTGTAGTGTGACATACACAAAATGCCATTATTTCTCTGAACACCAAGAAGATTGTAAAATAAAGGTCAGGTTTAATGCTAGTAGGGCTCTTGTTGGTGTTATGTACCTCTGGTACTCATGCGATGCAGCTAGCAGCCCATTTTATTGTTGCTTGTTATCGACAACATTGTAATCTCCATTTTTCTCCTAATTAATGGCATTTGTCATGACTAGCAATCAAACCAGCATTGGTTGTAGAATCTTGGGGATTTTTTGATGCTTGCTTGAGACTGCACTACTAGGTGTTTGAGACTGGAAGGCCTATTACAAGGACCCTACAAATAGGTTAAAAGCCATTTCTCAGGCGAAAACAGTATAATTAATTGCTCATTTCTAATAGAAAATTATATTATATGCACATCTTTTTCAAAATGGTTGTATTTTGGTTAAGAAAGCATCTGTTTTTAAAGAGTCATTATATGTAATGAATTGATAGAAATACTTATGTTTTGTCATGCTCAGGAAACTACAGTTTTGGCTCTTGAGCAGATAGTTTCAGAAGAATTAGTCAAGTTTAGAAGCTCATCCAGTGGAAATATAAAGAGTGCTACTATATCTGATAAAGATGATGCTATTTGGGGATATGAGCCATTAGAGTCAGTCAAAAAACTGGATGATGTTGAGTATCAAGAGATATTGCTGGAGATGCAGAGACTTCTTTATGATGATATAGAAGTGGAGTTGAAACAAAGAGGTAGGTAATTTAAATTTCTTCTGTGTACTGAATTTTCAAATATAAAAATATAAGTCTCAAGAGAACAAGATTCAGTATATTCTCAGCTGTCTCTTTTTGGTGATATTGGATTTCTTTGATGCCAGTGAGGGCCAAAATTGACTAATTTCTTGCTTCATTATTTGATAGCTTGGCTTCTAGTTGGTTTTCCCTTTTTGTTGGAGGTAGGGGGAGGAATTGCTGCTGGAATCTTTGTTTCTAATAATATGCTTGTTTTGTTTGTGAAGCTCATTCCAGCCTTTTCAAGCTCTACCTTTGCTACTTTGGTTTGATGCTTCTTTTGAGTCTGCCCCCTTTTTATATAATTATTTGGAGTCCCAATTGGATTTGTACTTTCTTATTGCTGAAATGTCCTTTGTGGTTAGTGTACAATGCCTTTTTTTTTATGTTTTGATAATATAATTTATCCAACTATGTATTAATTGTTTGTCAACTTTGGTTGGTTATAAGAGTTAGTTGATGGTTGTGTTTCTCTTGGTAACTGCCGGGTCTTTTAAATAGATTTTTTATTGTCAAGAAAAGCAGTATGATCTAGTTGGATTGACTCTGATCCTGGGTTGACCATCTCGAGTCTACTTTTGTAATAAATTCGTGTTTGAATAAAGATATACTTTAACTCCTTTATGTGGTATGCATTATTAATTTTGTTTATTCTTTCAAGTATTCATTTTATTAGTAGGAGAGTAAACATTGGCACCATTGCCTTAAAAGAAATCGGGTCAGATTTGAGAGATTCATGCCTTAGACTCCAATAGAGGAAGGAAGAGACCGCAAGGTGTTCAAGACCAAGAGATTAGGTGATCTCTAAGGATCGTAGAGAAAAGAGAACAAAGGAGAATATTCTGAGAGGCACTTGAAGAAAATGTAATGTCCCCTTTTCATCAGTGAGCAGTGCAGTGGCTTGTCAGCCTATTCCGCATGCCCATAGGCTCGACGGAGGTAAAATTAGGGTTTCCTATTTTATAGGAGGTTTCTAATGCATTTCTGAAGGTTTGCATGTGAGAGTTTTTGATGCATGTTTGCTGGAGCTTTTTGGATTTTTGGAGAGCTTTGGAATGGTGTAACATGCATCTCCATCTGACAACCTTTCCCCGCCCTTACTATTTTTAGTAAGTCACGACGGCTGCCTAGTTTGTGCTCAAAATGAGTTTGGAACAACTTACTATTTTTAGCAGTATGCTATTTTTAGTAAGTTCTATTTATGATAGTGTCATCTCCAGTCACCTTTCTATTTTTGGCATTTTCGGAGGGTTGCACGTTGGAGTTTCGAGATTTGGTTTGCGGATTCTTTCTAGGTTTTTAGAGAGCTTCACAGTGATATGACATGCAAATGCATTGTGCAACTTTTTTGAATTTACTATTTTTAGTAAGTTCCATTTCTGGCAGTGCTTTGGTTGGCAGCAGTCTAGTGTGCTTTCTTCTTCGGGCAGAGTAGTTGAGTATATTTGGTTTTGGCTTTTCGAGGTGCATTTTGGAGAAATGATTTATTTTAAGTCATAATGTTATATTTTCTTATTGGCCCCCTTGGCCTAGTGTTAATGACTTAATGTTGTTTTAAAGGGGACTCTTAAGGGTGGACGCCTCATTATGAGGTATTTAGATATTTTTAAAGTTAAATTATTCCCCTTGAGACTTGGACGCCTAGGATGGAGGAATAAGGGTGTTTTAAAAATTAAAATATTTCAAATATTGCTTTGGGCGTCCCTTTTGGAGGGAAATGGAGGAAGTTGTAAAGTCACCTCAAGTTCTATTTAAGAAGGCTCTTGCTCCAGCTTTTGACATCCATTGCTTAACATATCGATTTGCTGCCGAAATGATTTCAGACTTTTGGCTTTCGAGGAATGCTTACCTCCTAGCACGAATCCAATTTCATGTTTGAGAGACAACACCTAGTTGGAATTGAGGCTGCTTCTCACTCAGACAAGCAGATTGAGCATCATTGTTGGAGTTTTGGCGATTTTTATCCATTTTCAGATTGCTGGTTTGGTTGTGGCTGTAGGTGAAAATGATTCATAAGTCATTGTGTCAATTGAATAGCATTTTAGGTATTTGCTCCTAATGTTCCTAGGGCCTAGGCGCCTCTTTGTGCTAATTTGCAGATTTTTTCATTGAAGAGTTGAATTTTAAAGTGAGGTCAACCCCCTTCTTGGGCCGTACCATGTGCTTTCTGCCTTGGTTTCCGTGCTGGGCCATTTTGGTGTGTTTGAGTTGGATTTATTGATGCTATTTGGGTCGCCTAGCATTAGAGAAGGTGTGTTTTCAGTTTCATTGGATTTAGTGAAGTGTGGTAGGAATTTTGAGCATTTTGGTAGGGTTATTGCTTGCTGGTCTGAGTATACAGATTGCTGGTTTTTAATATCAGATCTGATTATTATCATTTCTTGCTATATTTCCTTGGTATTTCCACTCACATTGTAATTGGAGATATAGTGTAATTATTGCAGTCCATTTGGAGCAGATTTCTATTGAAAATCATTGTAATAGCTGGTTTCAGTAGTATTGAATGAGCCTCTCTATATTTCATTTGTATGTTTCTTATTTCACCCACTAAATAAGTGGCATATCCCCATTGCTTAAGTGGATGCCTGCTGAAACGCGAATGCCTGCTGTTAGCAGATGATTGCACTCTTTTGTAATAATTTCCCCCCACGGCATAAGTGGTAGTTCGGAATTTGATGGCTGGTCTACCACCTACACTTTCATTTCCAGCATTGTAATTCAGTTTAGTTTATTGCTAACGACCCCTATCACCATATGCTATCACCTCGCCTTCAACGGGATCTTGGTGAACATTCTTGGTGAAGGTTACTGTCAAGTTGATCATCTTTGGAGCTAACGCTAATCATTGGTGCTTGTGCTGGATTTTGTTGTGAAAAATTGGAAAAAAGTTAAGGGGAATATTTCAGTGGTATTAGAGCCAAGATCCCGCCATCCTGTGAAAAGATAAAGCTGATGATCTTTCCAGTTTGTTGGAAGTTAACTCTCTGTTGTAGATTGTCAATTGCAAATCAGAATTTTCTTGTAGTTGATTCAGTTTTGATGGCTTCATATCTTTTTGCATGTTGGTGACCAGCACCTACATGTCCATTCGAATGCATTCATTTTGACAAAATTGGTTGAAGCAGAGTTGAAAGATGTCTACAACAGATAAGTCTATGTCAAATTTGATGCAAGAATTATCGAATCTAATGAAGGACCCAGATCTTAGAGGGTATCTCAAGATAATTACAAAACCTATACAAAGTGAATCGAGTTTGAGAGAAGATTCGACAAAGCTTAATGAGAGCATGGATTCTTTTGTTGAAGAGAAGAATGTTCTAAAATCAGAAGATTGTTTGGTTGCCTTTCCGATTCACACACAAGAAGAGCATGAGAACGTGAAAGGTCAAGATAGAGATACTACTTTACTTGAAGATGAAGGTAGGAATGTCTCCGATGATGAAGAGAAAGTTCCCAAGCATGAAGACTATCAAATTGGCTCACTTGAGTTTTTAGAAAAAGAACATGTTGAAATGGAGAGAGATGAACCTACCGAGCTGTTGTATGAAAAAAAAGATTTCATTAATCAAGAGGAATGTATGGCGGAGCTTCAAACTGATTTATTTGAAGGAAATGCTGCTAATGAGGAGTTTGAGGTCACTAAGAATCTCCAAACAGCAACTAAGTTGGAGCATGTACATCATTTTGTTGATGATAATTCAGACTATGAGTGGGATTCTCCCATGCCAAAATTTCTTTAGAATGACTTTGGGGCAGATTTTGTTGAGATAGGAGTTCCTAATGATAGAGCTAATTATTGTTATAACTCCAATGTGTTTGAATTAGATCTTTCTAAAGGTGATGTATTGAAGAAACCAACCATTCATGGAGAGCTTGATGGGCATATTTGTTCAAAACAAAATAAGATATTCATGAGACCATGGGATCCAGGTGTTTTGACACCAGAATGCTTAGGGGAGCAAGCAATGGAACCTTTTGATGATTCACAGCTTGAAGATATTGCTAACAAGCCTTCTATTCAGGAATTATGCATTGAAAAGGTTAGAAAGGAAGCTGATTTTAAAAATCATGTCAATGAAAACAAATCAGAAAAGTTGATGTTTGATGAGCAAAGCCTCTTTGCTGATTTTGATCAAGGGCCTAAAGAGCTGCAAGTTTTGAAGGATAAATTAATGGTTTCAGAAAAGAAAATTGTTAAAGCATTATCAAGATTTGATAGCACACACAATTTTATTGAAGAGCTCTATTGGAAGGTTCAGCTTGAAGAGAGACAAAATGGAGTTAAGGATGGAGACACTCTTTCTAAGATGCAAACCATCAAAGAAGCATTGGAATCAATAAAGTCAGATTATTTGCATTTGCTCTCAAATAGGAATAATGCCATTAAGTTTGCAGGGGAGACCTATGATGCCTACCAAGAGAAGGAGAAAGAGGTTGATGGGCTTTTCCTTGATCTTACCTTAGCTCATCACTCTTTATGCAAAGCAAAAAATCAATCACCTAATGCAACCACACTTAAGGAACAAGAAGCTAATACAAGGATTATGGAGATCAAGCAAATAGTTGAAGGAATAAATGAACTCCATAATGATGAAATATTGCATAATACCAAGGGGATTCAATATGTTGATGGTGATTGGAAGGTACATCAAGAGTGTAAACTCTTGAGTTGGGAAGAGAAATTGCCACAGGAAGGAATAGTTTGCAGCCATGAGATAGATGTTATGACCGGTAATGTATGTGGTATTCAGCATGTTACACTTTGTGGATTGGCAACTAATGATGGGCATCCACAAGTTGAAGATGTGCATGAATTCTATGAAGACACCAACGAAAGGGATGATTGTGAACAACAGTCCATTATCTTCACATGATTTGGTTATTCATAAGGTGATAGATAATATCTATGTGGATGATGGTAAGAGGCATTATCTTTTTGACATGCAAGATTTTATAGTTAAGCATGAGGTAATGTTGGTGGATCCAAGCTACATGCCAGGCAACACTCTCTGGAGATGATTAGCAAATGAGCATTCAATGGTGTCCAAATTGAACCTGCTGGTCTTCACTCAACATTAACCAATGGAAGAGTACTACCTATCTTAAGATGGTTGAATTAGTCGAGTCTCGAAAATGTGCATCAAATTGTGGGAGAATTTTCAAACTTGGCTTCTTGGTTTCCAAATTGTACATTGTTGTTTAGTGGTTATTCTAAAATGCCGGTCATGACATGTCCAAAATTTGCATTGAAGTTTGCAGCTAATTACATGGATTTGTGTGCATGAGACTGTCACTATAGCACTTGAAGATTTAGTGGGGATGAGGTTCTATCAATTTATAACAAGGGAAGCATTCCCAAGATAATTAGAGGCCCAATTTTCAGTTTTGACAGTGCTATCATTATTTGCATCAGTTTAGAGAGGATGAGCCTACCTGTTTATGCACACATGAAGCACATCATTCAGTTCCATGAGACATAGTTTAGAGGTATGACCGTATTGTGTGATGGAGCTCCTTCCGAACTCCATGAGGTAGTTGGAGTTGATCCAGGTGCAGTTGTCCACGATGAGGTGTTGAATCAAGATTGGAGTTGTGGGCAAAATTTCAAAGTTGGCACTGCTGTCCACTTTCCAATGAGTTTACATGGAGTTATGATTCTTTGCACACAAATGAGTTGGTGTGTTCAGAGTCGCCCCTTAGGCATTGGGAGATTAGATGTCAATGATGTGTTATCAGTTTGTGATTGCAGAGGCATTCCCAAGATAGCTGAATTCAATGTTGTTATTGCTGGCATCTTCTATACTAGCCACTTGTTAGGGATTGATTTGTCTCACTTTGGAGACATCATGAGGAGAGATATTTCGAGCAAAGGATGGTTTTATGTTGGGTTGGAGTCACTTGAGAGGATGTTTCCAGCCTTGGACATGAACAGATGCATTAAGTTGGATGATGATTTTCAGTATAGCAACAGTTGTTCATCTTCTTGAATGCTGATTATCCTTAAATCGGATCATAAGTTAATTATTTCAGTCATGGTGGGCCGTTGGTATACTCATTTTCAGACTGCACAGTCTCCTATCAGGACTAATTTTTGGTCTCAAATGCAAGAAGCAATGATTCAAAGCAATCCAAATCCATCTTTGGGAGGTGTTCAAGTTGTTACCAGAGGCCACTCCTATGTTTTCCCTTGTATTTATGCATGGGGCAGCGAACCTTTGATTGCCTTAGTTCATCATTCTAAGACTCTTCGAGTAGGGTCTACAAGAGCTTTCAGAAATTTTCATGATTGTTCTAGAATAACTCATAGGAGGCATAGTAGATTCGTAAGGATTCATGAGGATGAATATGTTTTTCTCTTGGCAAGAAGTTTTAGAGGAGTCACATATGCAATCGTGACTTTGTTACACTTTGAGAAGTTATGTTGAGGAGTATGATTTTGAGTGGAGTAGACTCTTTTTCCTTTTGCTCGGGTTTGTAATAGACATTGGTATAGCAGAGATTGGCTTCTCAGAATCTTTTGAGCAAGAGATGCTCCGGGGTATTGATTTCAGTTCTTCTAGGGCTTTCAGTTTGAGTTTCTTGGACAATAACCTTTTGAGGTTGCAAGGGAGGTTAGAGCAAAATTGGCATAAGGGCTTTAATTCTGTGATTAGAGTGGTGCAGCATCAGCATGGTGGGTTGTTTCAGAGATGGACTTGGGACCTTGGGATCATACTTGGTTGGGTATGGATCAATTTAATTTTCTCTGGAGTTGTGGTGACATTGCTTGAGGACAATCAATTTTGGGAAAGGCGGTCTGTAATGTCCCCTTTTCATCAGTGAGTAGTGCAGTGGCCCGTTAGCCTATTCTAGATGCTTGTAGGCTCATTGGAGGTAAAATTAGGGTTTCCTATTTTATAGGAGGTTTCTGATGCATTTTTGAAGGTTTGCATGTGAGAGTTTTTGATGCATGTCTAGTGGAGCTTTTTGGGATTTTGGAGAGCTTCGGAATGGTGTAACATGCATCTCCATTTGACAATCTTTCCCAACACTTACTATTTTTAGTAAGTCACGACTGCTAACCAGTTTGTGCTCAAAACGAGTTTGGAACAACTTACTATTTTTAGAAGTATGCTATTTTTAGTAAGTTCTATTTATGACAGTGTTATCTCCAGTCATCTTTTTATTTTTGGCATTTTCGGAGGGTTGCACGTTGGAGTTTCGAGATTTGGTTTGCAGATTCTTTCTGGGTTTTCAGAGAGCTTCGCAGTGATATGATATGCAAATGCATTAGGCAACTTTTTTGAATTTACTATTTTTAGTAAGTTCCATTTCTGGTAGTGCTCCGATTGGCAACAGTCCAGTGTGCTTTCCTCTTTGGGCAGAGTAGTTGAATATATTTGGTTTTGGCTTTTTGAGGTGCATTTTGGAGAAATGATTTATTTTAAGTCATTAATGTTAATATTTTCTTATTGGCCCCCTTGACTTAATGTTGTTTTAAAGGGTACTCTCGAGGGTGGACGCCTCATTATGAGGTATTTTGATATTTTTAAAGTTAAATTATTCCCCTTGAGACTTGGACACCTAGGATGGAGGAATAAGGGTGTTTAAAAACTTAAAATATTTCAAATATTGCTTTGGGCGTCCCTTTTGGAGGGAAATGGAGGAAGTTGTAAAGTCACCTCAAGTTCTATTTAAGAAGGCTCTTGCTCCAGCTTTTGACATCCATTGTTTAACATATTGAATTGCTGCTGAAATGATTTCAGGCTTTTGGCTTCGAGGAATGCTTACCTCCTAGCAAAAATCCAATTTCGTGTTTGAGAGACAACACCTAGTTGGAATTGAGGCTACTTCTCACTCAGACAAGCAGATTGAGCATCATTGTTGGAGTTTTGGTGATTTTTGTCCATTTTCAGGTTGCTGGTTTGGTTATGGCTGTAGGTTAAAATTATTCATAAGTCAATGTGTCAATTGAATAGCATTTTGGGTATTTGCTCCTAATGTTCCTAGGGCCTAGGCGCCTCTTTGTGCTAATTTGCAGATTTTTTCATTGAAGAGTTGAATTTTAAAGTGAGGTCGACCCCCTTCTTGGGCCGTACCATGTCCTTTCTGCCTTGGTTTCCGTGCTGGGCCATTTTGGTGTGTTTGAGTTGGATTTATTGATGCTATTTGGGTCGCCTAGCATTAGAGAAGGTGTGTTTTCAGTTTCATTGGATTTAGTGAAGTGTGGTAGGAATTTTGAGCATTTTGGTAGGGTTATTGCTTGCTGGTCTGAGTATACAGATTGCTGGTTTTTAATATCAGATCTGATTATTATCATTTCTTGCTATATTTCCTTGGTATTTCCACTCACATTGTAATTGGAGATATAGTGTAATTATTGCAGTCAATTTGGAGCAGATTTCTATTGAAAATCATTGTAATAGCTGGTTTCAGTAGTATTGAATGAGCCTCTCTATATTTCATTTGTATGTTTTTTATTTCACCCACTAAATAAGTGGCATATCCCCACTGCTTAAGTGGATGCCTGCTGAAAAGCGAATGCTTGCTGTTAGCAGATGATTGCACTCTTTTGTAATAATTTCCCCCCACGGCATAAGTGGTAGTGCAGAATTTCATGGCTGGTCTACCGCCTACACTTTCATTTCCAACATTGTTATTCAGTTCAGTTTATTGCTAACGACCCCTATCACCATATACTATTACCTTGCCTTCAACGGGATCTTGGTGAACATTCTTGGTCAAGGTTACTTTCAAGCTGATCATCTTTGGAGCTAACGCCAATCATTGGTGCTTGTGCTAGATTTTGTTGTGAAAAATTGGAAAAAAGTTAAGGGGAATATTTCAGAAAATACAACCATACGGTTCCCAAGTCGGAGCCCTTCCTAAGAACGCAGTTGCAGTCGAAGTGTAAGCCAAAGTTAGAACCTCAATCCAACAAAGAAAAACACTCCCACCACAAGAAATTGTACATGTGAGAAGTGGCAAGAGATAGCAAGACATTTACTCTTGCGAGAGGAAGTGTGGACCAATCTTTTTGACCAAATAGAAAAACCAATAAATGAAGAAGAATGGGAAATAGAGTCGAAGTATCCAAAACGTATGAGAATAAATTCAGAGGCATTGAACAATTGTTGATTGAAAGAAAGGTGGTTGAAGGATGTGAACCTAAAACTCTTGGGCCAAAGTTATATAAGAAAGAAACTGAAGGAAACTTTATATAGAACACTTAGGTAGAAGTTGATGATTCCCATGTTGCAGAGAGTATGAATGAAATATTGGAACATTTGAATCAAAACCCCTTGATAAGTTGGTTACAGACATTAACATTGCAACCAAAACAGGATGGTCACTCTCTTATCAATTCCTAGTATTGAAAGGTAGAAGCTACCTAATCCCGTGAGACATTGCAAGACTTGTGAAATAATATGGACAACAAATGGCCAAGAAGATAGAGCCTATTGGCTATGATGCTTTCCAACGTTCTTAAGAGGTATAGCAATTGGTTGGTATGTAGAAGTCGCCTAGCCTCTAAAATTACTTGGGAAAGATTAAAGAAAGATTTCGAGGAACAATTCAAATTACTACGAGATGACAATGAAATTGTAGTAAAGATATACAATAGAAGCAAGGCAAGCATGAGAATGTAAGGACTTACAACTGAAGGCTTATAGAACTCTTTGTGAAATTAAAAAAGGAACTATCAGACTATCTTATTAAAAGATGGTTCATTGAAAGTTTCATTGCCTTGTTACACAAGAAAATAAAGACAGTACCACCATCTTTCTATATCACATACTAACTGATTTGGTGTTTTCAATGACTTGAAGTTTGCAAATCACATAAAATAACCCAACAAATAGTTAACAACCGGCATTGCATTACTTCAATCTAGGGGTTCATTCAAATACAATCAAATGGAATATAGATCCTTCAGTATTTAATTTTCTGAGAAATAACAACAGCAGCAATATTCTTACTCAGAAAGACAAGTTACAATGCTCAGTGTTTAAATACCTATTCTGATAAGTTCCTAGAATGTATGGTGGCTCCTATTGAATTGCCATGCTCAACAAACAAGTGTATACTGTGAGTGAGGGTTGGCGATGATGTAGCAGTTTCACCTCTGGAAATGCTCCTGGCAGATCCCTACGCACCCCAGCAGACCCCACACAACTTTTGCAACAATTCTCGGCCCCTCCAATAGCTCTAGACACTTCCAGCAAGGCGTTTGCACCTCAAAACTCCACGCCTACTGATTTTACAGACTTGTGGCAAGGATTTAGTGGCAGCGGCTGACTTCAAATGTGCAGCAATAACAACATATGAAACTTGCGACCTCTTTCAGTCTTCATGCCCTCCAATAAGGGTATTCCGCTTCCTCTATGCAAGGGTAAAGGGTCATGCAAGAGTGATGGCAACCATGAACTTCAGAAACAACCACGTTCCAATCAGGTATGAATGCAAATGCATTCACCCAGCTCCCACATTGCAACAAATAACCTCTTGAAATCCCATGCCCAATCTAGTACGGGCTTACACATTCAACAACAATATAAACACCACCATATCCCTCAACTAGCAGATAGAATCTTTCTAGGCACCAAGATGTTAGATAAATTTTAAAGACTTCACAATCTCAAATTGAACAAGCATTCGTTGAAGCACAAGCATAACCCCTGAATGGAGTTAGCAGCAAGCAGCCTTGGGAGATCTTTAACTCCTGTAGCATACTTTTCCCCATGCGGGTTTTCGTCCTCAAGAAGCCAAGATTTTTTAGACTTTCCAGTCCAACCAGCAAACACTTATCAATTTTTCTCAAAAACGTGAATGTGCAAATGAGCTCACAAAATGGCTTTTATATTTCCCTCCAAGTCCCACGCCCAAGTTTGGCAATTTAAAATTATTTTATTTAATTTATATTCCGCCTTATATCTCCTTTAAGTTGGCATCACTTTATGATATAATATAATCTTTTAAAAAACCCTTATATCACCTTTATCATAAGTCATTAAAATATATAAATAACACATAAAGTTAAATATATTAATTTAACTTTATTATTAACATTATTTAACTTAATGGATAGGACCATGATAAATGCCAGGATAAATCCATGGTGAGAATTTTCCAACTTTCCTGATATAGAAATACTACCAATTGACCAAGTCTGTAATGAGCCTAGCCCAAGCTGACTCAAAAACTCTTCTTTTGTTGCCTTTGAAATTTTGTCAAACAGTTGGTGTGCAAGCTGATATAGGCTGATAAGAACTTCTGATTGATTTGTTTTGACTTCCTTGTTACCAATGATGTTTCTTTGAATGTTTCCAATGGTATCAATGATTGCCAATGACAACTATGAATGTTTCTATGATGAAATGCAATTGTTTTAATGTACTTTTGATGCATATAGATGACTGAAACTAATTGCAATATGCAGCTACAACAACTAGAAATTATGACAAACACTTTGGATGGGACCTAAGATGGCATTTATGTACTTACAACCAAGTGGCATTAATACAAACACTTGGTATGCAACATTATAACACTATTTATGCCAAAAAGAGAACCTACAGCCAATTGACATTTTGTCAAACAATTGGCATGCAAACTAATAAGCTGATCATGAATGATAATAACATGTTCAATTACAATTATATCAGACCAGCAACTTATATCTCCTTTATTGCAAATATAATGTCAACTACAATGCTGATATAAAGTGGCCAAGACTCTTGGCATTTACAACATATGCAAACTATGTAATTTTCTGAGTACAAATGCAGCCTTAGTATGAAATCTAAAATGCAATATATATACAACAATTGACTTGAGGAACCTGGTACACAAATTGTAGAAGAGCTGGAGACTTGATTGCAACACTTGTTGACGATGTAGACCCCTTCAAATGAAGAAATCAACTCCCTTGAAGTGCCGCCCCTGTTCTGGATCAGTTTGCTGATAATAAATTATTAGCTGCTTCCTTTGCCTCTTTTTAGCTCCAAATATCATCAAAAAACATCAAGGAATGGTGCGTCATGCTTCCAAGAAGAAATCGATGCCTCCCAAGCACTCCATGAATAAAATTGACCCCTTTTCAACTAGCTGATATGCAACTGAAATTTTATATCGGAATTTTGTATTCTTCAAAATCGTTCCTCAATAAGCATGAAGATGATGTGTCATATCAATAAAAATGCTCCTCTAACTCCACCAATCAATTAGCTCTCAAAATTGGCCTTTGGCCACAATTTTGCCACAATGAGAAGTCTGAAGTAACTCCTCCAACAACGGCAACCCTTCAAGAGATATTTCACTCCCCTAGTTATGCTATCAATAGGAAGTTTTCGTTTCCTATGATCAAGAAGAAATCCGCATAAACCCTTGGCTCCACAAGATGAATTATCAAATATCAATTTCAAATCTGGATGATAGGCAATGAGCTCCTCATGTCTATTTATTCTTTTCTTCTCAAAAGGTCGGCCCACCAAGAACATTCTAGAATTCGACTTCTAGAAGATTTGACATAATATTATTTTATTATTGCACTTTATAATAATGTAAAATATAAACCAACTCCAAGTGCAATATAACATTGTAATATAAAATTAAGGTTTCCAAAAATAGAAATATCCATGATGAGAATAGGAAAACCTTCATGAAGTCGCAAAATGAGCCAACCAATCAACTGGGTATCTACCAAACGACCCTCTTATCAAGCCCTATTAGCCTATGAGGATCAGGAGAGGCTAATTCCTCTCAACTCCAATGCTCATGAAAAAGGGGACATTACAAAGTCGTTGACCACCCTGTGACTTACTAAAAATAGCATGGACAACGTGTCCAAATCATGCTCCAAAAGGTACACAACAATGACCCTAGAAATACTGAGTTGGGAATGCCAATTGAGCACAAATAGTTGACTGGCAAGTCATAAATGCCCTTAGAGGCCCCCCGAAGCATCTTGTTAGTCCACGGGGACCAAGTGATAGACTAACCTCAACAATTGATGATTGCTTAGGAAAAAGGGACATTACATTCGACCCTCCCCTAGGTTGCTTGTCCCTAAGCAATCCTCACTTGAACACTCTGGCTGGTCACCTAAATATCGGGATCCCAAATAAGCTTGTAGAATGCTCTACCAAAACCCCTTTGCATCAACTGGGTAATGATAAAGCTAAACTCGACAAATCTATTAGTTACTCTCCAAATATGAAGCAACCTGCCGAGCATGTCAGCACTTGGATCCCAAACCACCACATCCTCACATCCATCAAACATGAGAAGCCACTTTCCAACTTCTATAGGTCTCCCATGGATGTGAAGAATCCCCATCATAGGTACCGGAAAATGAATAGCAGCTCCTCCTAGATTGCTGTTACGGAACAAATCAACAACCTCTCGATTGAAAATCCGACCTATGGGGATGCAAATAATACTGCCAATGTCATGGGTGATAGAGTATTAACCCTATGCTGCTCTCCAATGATGAGGAGATGATGCAACTCTCCTCCAAACCCTCAAATAGCTGCTGTCCTCCAAAAGTTATGAAAGAAACCCTTGTCCCATGAAGTAGGACAGCTATCTCCTATCAAATTATGGAGGAACACTCCGTCATTGCGAGCTGGAACACTAATGACGTCATGCTCACTAGGATCATGGCTCCGCTAAAACTTCATTCCTCCAAGTGTATGCTATACAAGGGTAAGAGCGTCCACCAATAATCCCTGAAGTAAAGAAGTTACAAACTCTACCAAAGGGTCATCTGCATGATGAGACTTTGATTCCTATGTTGGTATGCAATTATTTGGAGGAAACAGAGTAGGAGACCCACAGGTTTTGGTTCCATCTTCTGAAGATGGAAACATGTCATACCAGAATGGACTATCTAATCCCTAAGCCAACCCACATTTATGCATCATCAAATTATCTGTATGTGAGCTGAAAGAAAAATGATGTGCACTCCTTACTATGCAGTCAAGGTGAAATTCACCCACTTGTGCCAACGAAAGACCTGAATAGTCACTAGGATTCCACGTGTCATCATTCTCATCACACGAATCAGGAGGTGGCTCACATTGCAAATCATGAAGGGCAGATTTGGTATTAGCTCCACAAGTCCTCTCTGCAAACCTATTGACAAAGTCCCTATCTGATAACAACTGGAGATAATCTGATTTCATTCCCTCCAAGGCATGTTTGATAGTTTGCAGACTTGATATAGAAGTCCTAACTACTATCCCTTTTTTCCTTGCTTCCAATTGAGCTTACCACAGGAGGTATTCAACAAACTTGTGCATGCTATAAAAGCAAGTTAAGGTTTGGACAACCTTATCTTCAATGACTTTCAACTGCTCCTTTAGCTCTCGTGACTCACTAGGCTTAGGATTACAATTTGCCTCAATGAAAACATTTCCTGATTTTCTTACAAGTGTAGGATACATGCTCCCGCTAGATGATGCTCTGTAGTCCTCATGTAAAATGAAGGGAACAACATTATGACCCAACACGCTAGCCGTACCTCCTCAGCACAAGACATACCAATGGCAATTGCCAATATAGAGACTTGTGTCGCTATCACTTGTGGATGCATGCACTTCACCGTTGGCTGGTCCACAAGGTGTACACGCAACTTCCTCTTTCGTATCTATGTCTCAAGCCCTCAATTGGCTCTCCCACAAAGGTGACTCATGATCTCCATGATGCAAGTTGTGTGTATACTCGTAAATTTCAGAATCATACCTATCCTCAAACCCATGCAAATCTGAAAGCTTCTCGTGCTTGACCATCATAGGGAGTTATCCCCTTAACCCATGAGTACCACTCTCATCCTCAAGTGTTATAGCAGCCATAGAAGATTGAATTTCTGTTGTGGATGATGATGATTGAGCCAAGCTCAACTCCTCACAAAGCTCATCAATCTGAATCTCTAATTCCTAAAGGGCCATCTAAGTGCTCTTCAAAGAATCCTTGGTAACCTTAAGCTCATAGAAAAGCTTGTCCACTTTCTCTTCTTTCCTTTTTAGCACATTAAAATTGATCTCACCCAGCATGAGAAGGTGATCTCTATCGGAGAGTAGGTGTAGGTAATGTGACTTCATTGCCACCAATGCTTCTCTGAATACCTGAAAATCTAAAAGGGAAAGTTCTCCATCAAGGTCTTTATGTATCCGTGAAGACTTCCAACAACATTTTGCCATCAACTTAAGGGTGTCATCAAAGTGTTTAATAGCTGCAATAATCTGGTCTTCATTTACCTTCAACTGTTCTGCCAAATGATAGGACTCCTGAGACCTATCAGCCCCATACAAATTGTCTGATTTATGATCAGTATCATGCAACACTAAATCAGATTTGTTTTTGGGGTTAATATCAACACCATCAATGCCCTTAATGCCATCCGTCATGCACAACTATGTAGTTGAAGGTGGAACAACACTATGGTCAAAAGTAGATCCATCCCAAGCAGAATCCACGTCATATGTAGGGACCATCACACCCGGATCCCACGTGCTAAAATGCTCCAACTGCCAATCATAAACTGAGCTCCAACCCAGCAAGAGGCTCCAACCTCTATTTGATAGGCTTCAACCCTTTCAATTCTTCAATGTTGATATGATAAACTTCTTCACCAAATCTGAACCAATCTCAAATCTGGTCCAATCTTATGACAATGTCTTCCTTCAAATCTGATCACAAAATATATCAATGTCTTCCCATATATTTCTGCATATACCCTTCATAAAGATTTGATTTAGTTCTTCACATACACTTGCATGCTTTCTTAATCAAGAGCTACACATATTCTTCATTAATAACATTAAGAATTCTTCAATACAAATCTGATTGAAACTTCATTTTTCCTTCCTTTTCTCTTTTTAAATCTACTCTTATATTCACACATTATTCATTGAATTGTTGCATTTAAATCCACATATCTTCCATTTTTTATATCTTCTCAATCCAAGTAATGGGCATGTCCTTCGACAAAGAATATCTCCTTTTAACTCTTGATTTCTTCCTTTTCATAACATTTAATCCTTGATTATTTAAATACCTTTGATCTCACCTCTTAACACACATAATCTTGATCGCTTCCTTTTAGTTGATAATGGATCGCTGCTCAAACATAATTCTCTATAAATCGATGCTCTTAGTTCATTAATGCTAATCCCTGCTTATTGGAATTTGCTGCTTTTTTAATAGTTGCTGCTCTTAATGTGATTGCAGCCTTCTAAGAATTCCTTTATATGTTAATTAAATGGTGATCTTATTGGTTTATATCTGGTCGGCCCCATAAATAATAATTTTAAATTTATTCATCCATAGTGTGGGCGCCAATGGTAACAAGGAAGTTGGCCTTATTTCATCTTAATAAAACATTTCATCTCCTCTTTAAACACTACCTTTTTTAATCATTAATATGATTTTATTTGAAAGTTTTTGTCTTGTTTAGTCAGTATGATATTTCTTCAATGACAATACTTACTTTGATGTTCTCGTCCAAGGATCAACAAACTTGTTCCTTCTTGACATCAATGACAACATATTCCATCAATCTCCACATTAAACTCTTTGGCATCAATGACGACCTTGTCCACCTTTGACATCAATGACAACATTTCCAACATTAAAGACCATCAAAGGATAGAACTTCATGACAACACTCTATTTATAATTCTATGCAAAAATGGTGGATTCAAGAAAGTATAATAAGGCAAAATCAAATTTGAAATGGCAGAAATTATCAAATGAATATGGATTGGCCAAGTAATAATATGGTGAAGGCACATAATTATATCAAACACTCTTATGCAGGCCGACCTCGAAAGCAAACTTAAATCCTGGCCAACTCCATTGGCGCCTTAATCATCAGTGAATAAATTAAATTTAAACTATCATTTAGGCTGACCACATACATATAAAAAGGGGTCGCTCAAATTAATTGATTAATTAGGCAGCAAATAACTTTAATAAGGAGTGCAGCGATTAGCATTTTCAAGAGCAGCAATTTTTAAATATGAATTTATGAAATACAATGATTCATATTATTTAATGAAAGCAGTGCCCCAAATACAAGACAAAAGTTTTTAAACAAATGATAATGAAAAGGTGCGATTAAGATATAATGAATTTTGTGAAAGGATATCTCCCTTAGTCAAGTCGCCCTCCTTTGTAAATCCATAAAAGAGGTATATGTTTTGAGGAGTTGTATCTATTGTGAAAGGTGATATCCATTGTGAAAGGGTATGTCCTTTACCCTTATTAAAGACATATAAGAGGAACATAAAGTGGAGATAGAACAACAAGTTTTCAATGAATATTTTCTGAGTAGTAAAGAAAAGGAGAGTAGAAATATGAAAAGTAAATCAGACTTATATTGAAGATATTTGAGTGATGAAGAGATAGAATTTATGCTAGTAAAATGAAATAATAATATTCAGATTTAAGAAGGAATAAATGTGAGTTTGAATCAGATTTGTGAGAATTGTGAAAAGGTTTAAAGTTTGAATCAGATTTGTGTAGATTGTGAAAAGATTTAGAGTCTGAATCAGATTTGTGAAGATTGTGAAAAGATTTAGAATCTGAATCAGATTTGTGAAGATTGTGAAGAGATTTAGAGGTTGAATCAGATTGGTGTGGAAGATGTTAGAATTGTGAAACAAGCACAAAACCACGAGCCACATGATCAAACAACGAACAAATACACCTTCCATGCAAGAGATCTGCAAACAAAAAATGCTATATTCTGCAACAAGAAAAAGCTACAGAAGAGACTTTCAAGAAGATATGAAAACTCCAGATAATATCCGAGAGTAATTACAATGAGGGTTGAGTGCTTATAAGAGCAAAGCCCTAAACGAGAAAAGGATCAGATCATGACAAGTGTCAACATCACATGAGATGTGACATAATGATCTAATATTAGCTCAACTAATAAAGCATAAAACACTCCTAAGTTTAGTTTAAGTGCATGAGAATAAATTAGACTAATAATCAATTAAAGATTAATTAATTATTAGCTAATGTATGATTACTCTAACACCCCCCCTTAAGATGAACTTAGGGAGTAGCTAAAAACCCTAAAAAAGAATGCAAGATGGGTCCTGGCAAACAAGGCCAAATAAAGTACCCATGCACAAACATAAGATCTCTATAATGTGAAGAAATAGAGAAAACTTCATGGGAAAAACTCCACTCCAAAAAGAGATGAAAGCCAAGTGAAGGACTAAAGAAGCCTCCAAACAAGACAAAATTGTCCCAAAAGATAGGAACAAAGGATGAACAAAAGAACACCACTGAAGCATGAAGAAGCTGCAAACACTGTCGAAGAATGACTATTGAAATGCTGAAAACAGGAATGCAAGAGTGTCCATATGGTAAGTGCTCCATCTCACCAAAATGCATGGGTAACCAGCCACTACATCAACCTAGTACATATGAACAAATACTGTATACATAACTCACTCCAATGCAAAACCAAAGAAGCATTAACACCAACAGTAGAAAGCCCCCCATAATGCTGAAAAGGGAGAGGCGTGACAAGTACACTGAAACTGAATGCCAGAAAGAAGTGCATGTAGAAGAATCAAGAACATCTGTACGTGTGGACATGAAAGTACCCACATATAAAGAGTGTGAAAACAAAAGTCACACATGCATGAGGTTGCTGTAGTGGAAGGAACACTCACTTGACAAAGGTATGATGGCAAACAAAGGCAAAACATCAAACCCCCTCATGGCACTTTATAACATAGTGCGAGTACAATAAGGCACAAAGTGATGTGCATGATCCCATAAAAGATACACCTGCTATGGCACTTTATTTGAGTGCGTTTACATAATGAAAAATTCATACAATGGGAGCCCATAATGTCCAAAAAAGGACACAAGCTGAAAATACAATTCTCTGATAGAAAAAGAGGAAACTAGTAGCACCATGATGAAGTACACGAAAAAAAATGCACTTTCAAAAAAATGACACCCAAAAATGTGTCCGGATGTAGGAGATATGGCCCGTCAAAGTCTCCAAAACGAGAATTAAACAACAACACTAATAAAATAGAATTCTAGAAAAAATCAGAAGTCAAAACTGGAAAATTCTTGCACCACTGTGAAGAGCGCGAAATTTTACCCCATTTCAAAAAAAATTGCACTGAAAAAGCCCACCGTATGGCTGAGATATGGCCTCTGGAAGTTGAGGTGCAAAACTGAAAAACCCAACGAAGAGGCGCTGAGTAGGGCAAAAAAGAATCTCCGCCAAATTTAGCAAAAATGCCTCCAAATGTGGAGGTCCGCCAGATTTAGTGTGCTGGGAAAAGATCTCCAAGTACAGTGCATGTGACATTATTTGCAAAAGAAAATATTGCAAGAAAAAAGCATGTTTTTATTTTTAAAGAAAAAAATAGCAAAAAATCTTTATACATTTTTTTTGGAAAAAAATATATAAAAAAATACATGATTTTTAAAAAAATTTTTAAAATTTTTGATTTATTTTTTAAAAGAAAAAAACATTAAAAAACTCAAAAAAAAAATAAAAAATGAATTTTAAAGGGGCTGGGAGCCCATGCCAGACTGAGGGTCGCCACTCTACATGTGGTAAAGGCAACTCACTAGTACAAGGGGTGGGGCCAAGGAACCTACCACTTTGTTAACATTGTAAAGGTACTTTGTCCTCCTAGAAAATTTTTAATATTTTTTTAAAACAAAAAACTTGCACCGTTGAAGGTTTAAATTTTTTGATTTTAAAAAAATTTTTGCAGGAAAAATATTAATTTTATAAAATTTTACCTTGTTTTTTTTGGGAAGCAGTTACGACTTCGGCAATTTTTTTTGCCTCAGATACCAACTTCACCAAATTTGACGATTTGATAGGAATCTTAAGGTTTTTGGACCTTCTAAACATGATGGTGACTTCCGTTTCGCGCCAAAATGCACCAAAAATACAGCTACCCTTCGGATCCGGAAAAAGAGCAACCGCTTCAAAATCTTGTAGATTTGGCATCAAGAATCGAAATTAGGGGAAACAAAGGCCAAATTTGACTTTCTCGACAGCTCTGTATCCAACGGCGAGGTCCTTTTCACACAAAAATGTTTCGAAAAACACCCACCTCCAAAATTTGCAAAACAAGCAAACGGGATTCAAATCTGAAGCCTACAACCCTTGTTGAAGAAAAAAACCTCATAAATCGAGAAGGGGTTCGCTGAATCCACGCTTTGATACCATGTTAGAATTGTGAAACAAGCACAAAACCACGAGCCACAGGATCAAACAACGAACAAATACATCTTCCACGCAAGAGATCTGCAAACAAAGAATGCTATATTCCTCAACAAGAAAAAGCTGTAGAAGAGACTTTCAAGAAGATATGAAAGCTCTAGATAATATTCGAGAGTAATTACAATGAGGGTTGAGTGCTTATAAGAGCAAATCCCTAAATGAGAAAGGGATCAGATCATGACAAGTGTCAACATCACATGAGATGTGACATAATGATCTAATATTAGCTCAACTAATAAAGCATAAAACACTCCTAAGTTTAGCTTAAGTGCACAAGAATAAATTAGACTAATAATCAATTAAAGATTAATTAATTATTAGCTAATGCATGATTACTCTAACAGAAGAAACTATATCAACCATTGAAGAACTAATAGGTTGGAGCCCATCAATTAGAGGTTGGAGCCTCTTGCTGGGTTGGAGTTCAGTTTGTGTGGGGGTTGAATCCTCTAATAGGTTGGAGCCTATATTTTGTCAAGTAGAGATTGGAGTCTCTAGTAGGTTGGAGCCTACAAGAAGAAGAAAGAAGATATACATTTATACATAAGCAAAATTGTGCCGTGATTTTCTCCTGCAAGGGTTTCCACGTAAATCATGTGTTTTCTTTGTGTTCTTAATTGCTAGATTTTGCATATGTGTTGTTAATGTGATTGATTAAATTTGAAAAGTAAAAGTTTTTGATATATTAATTCAACCCCCCCTCCCCTCTTAGTATAACTGTGTGCTTAACAAAGATGACACTTCATTCTAAATGTCCCCAACCCTTCAAATACCACCTCAGAATGTGAAAGGACATTGGTTTTGGCTCCAATACTTTCCCTCCAACTTGGGTGCCCAAACATGGAAGATAAACATTACATTAAATGCAATAAAAGATGGAATACCAAGAGACACCTATTGCCTCATTCGAAGCTCCCACTTGGAGAATCCCAACAGTCACTCATTTCTCCTTTCCTTATCTTTTATTATCCCATTTATGCATCCACATGTGGGGAAAACAATATTAAATATTTATGTCCACATATCACCTTTACTGTTGCTAGTGGACCCATCACCCCTTATGAATATATTACAAACAATGGTGAGAATTAATATTACAAAATATTTTCTCAATATACCCTAAGTGCCTAGAGACACTTTCCAAGGATGTTGGAACCATGATATATGATTTACAAGGTGGATGGCACCTTAATCCTAACAACCTTTAGGTCTTTGCAGAATTGGTTTTACCTCTATGCTTGCAGGTCCTTCCAAGAATTTTAGTATTTGCATGGTAGGTTTCCCATCTACAATCCAATCCACCATGTTGATTGCGGTTGATCTCTCTTTATATGGATTTAGTTTAGATCTATTGATACCATCTTTCATTATTTTTCCGTCCATGGTCTCTGTTGTGACCTTTTTCACACATCACCCCATTCAAAATGGGTACCCCCTAATTTTTGCTCCATTCCTCGTTTTTTGGCTTTGGTTTTCTCTCTCTCTCTCTCTATCTCTCTTTTCTGCTGTTTGCCTTTCCAGGGATGTGCCCGTCTGAGAGCTTAAACGTGAAATTTTGGCTAAGTCTATAGAATTAGGGTTTTGAGTTTTCTGGTCAATTTAAAGTCAAATGGAGTGAATAAGTTGGAATCTGAGCTTCACGTTGCTGTCAATATGCTTCCGGCAGGCTCCCTCTGAATTTTCACTGAATTCTGCCAATTTTCTATTTTTAGTAAGTGTCAATTTGGGGTTTGTTTTCTTGAGATTTTCACGTTCTAATAACTGCACTACATTCTAAGCACTTTGAACTCATCACTGGCAAATTTTGAGCAGAAACGGACAACTTGCTATTTTTAGCAGTCCTGCCTTCGAGGTCCATTTTTAGGGTTTGCATGTTGAATTTTCAGATGCATGTCTGAGGTTTCTTTCTGGGTTTTCCGAGAGCTTCGCAACAAGGTAACATGCAAGCGAAACTGGTCACTTTTCAAAAACTTGCTATTTTTAGCCAGTGCTTGCATGTTGATGAATTTTCTGGGTTTTTCAAGATCTCTCGGGCTGTGTGACATGCAAAATCATCTAATAGTTGGTTGATCACCTTTTTAGCGACTTACTATTTTTAGCAGTACCACTTCGGTAGCTGCCCGGTGCTTCAAAATCACGAACACTGTAACATGCAACAAAAATGGAGTTAAAATGAGGTCATTCAGGGCACATGCAAGATGAATTAGGGTTTCGAGCTTCGGGACTCAAAATGAGGGGTCAAATGCGCCCAAGGTGGGGGTGAAATTTTCTAAGGAATTGAAACTTGAAGTCCACCATGATGAATGCGCCTAGCTTGAAAGAGGTAACATCAAAAGTTTAAAATTTCTCTAAGTATGGAAAATGGAAGTAGGCCTTGTCAAATGCGCCTTGGCTTAGAGAGATGCCTAGAAATTTGCCTAAGTGTCCAAAACTGAAAGCACACCCTCTAAAATGCGCCCTAACTTAAAGGAGGAGTTAGAAAATTTACTAAGTACTTGAAAGTGAAAGTGCATCCTCTGAAATGCGCCCTAGCAAGCTTAAGATGAGTTGGAAAATTTCTAAGTGTTGAAAATTTGAAACTCTTGCCCTCATATGCGCCTAGGCTTGGAGCTAAAGCTTAAGATGAGTTGGAAAATTTCTAAGTGTTGAAAATTTGAAACTCTTGCCCTCATATGCGCCTAGGCTTGGAGCTAACTTGAAAGTTGACTAAGTCATGAAAATTGAAAGAAGGGACCCTTGAATGCGCCCTTGGAGGAAGATGCCATAGAGAAAATATTCCAAGTCCTTCAAACTTGAAGCTTGGCCCCCTAATTGTGCCCTAGGTAAAGAAAGGCACTTGAAAATTTTTCTAAGTGTAAAAAGATTGGAACTAGAAGATGTAAAATGCGCCCAAGGTAAAGGGGGGGCCTTAAAAGTTTCTAAGGCATAAAGATTGGAAGCTCACATGCTAAAATGTGCCTTAGTTTGGAGAGGGAAGCTGGAAATGTTACTAAGTGTTGAAAATTTGAAGCTATACCCCCAAAATGCGCCTAGCTTTGAGGAGATGCTTGGAGATTCTACTAAGTGGTTAAAATTGGAAGCTCCATGGGTAAAATGCGCCCTTGACTTGGAGGAAGCCATGAATAAATTTTTCTAAGTGTAAAAGTTGGAAGCTCAAGCCCCCATTTGCGCCTAAGGAGAAGAAGGCACTTAAAATTTTTCTAAGTGTTTCAAATTTGAAGAAGGAGCCTCCAAATGCGCCCTAGCTTGATGAGATGAGTTAAAGAAATGCTAAGGAACTCAAACTAGAAGCACATGGCCTAAAATGCGCCCAAGAAGGAGACATCAAGATAGAAAAATATTCTAAGGCGTCAAACTCAAAGCACAAGGTCTAAAATGCGCCCTTGAAGCTAAGTGGAGGGTAAAATTCTTCTAAGTGTTTAAAATGAAAGCTCAGGGGTGGAATTGCGCCCAAGACAAGAAGGAGGTGATTGTAAAATGCTAAGTGTTTGAAAACTTGAAGTGCACCCCTCCATACACGCCTTGAAGAAGAGGAGGATTGAAAATTTCACTAAGGCATTTAAAACTTGAAGCTCACCATGTAAGATGCGCCTTTGACTGAAAGGAGTTTGAAAAATATTCTAAGTATTTTAGATTTGAAGTGGATACCTCTAAATGCGCCTAACCTTAATGAGGGAATATTGAAAATATTTTGAGGCGCTTGGACTAAGAAGGAAGATGTGTTGAGATTATTTTGACTAGATGGTCTAAAATTGAAAGTTAGACCCTGGATGGCGCCTAGACTGGGGCATGAAATGATAAAATATTTTCTAAGTAGTAATATTTAAATTCCTTCCTTAGAGGAAAATACGCCCAAGTTGACAGGGGTAATAAAATTTGCTAAGGCACAAATAAAATTGGCTGTGGATATGTCAAGAATACTCCAGCTTCACAAGGATGATGAAATTTTTTTAAGGCCGAGCAAGGAAAATTCGCCCAGATGTGAAGAATAAGAATAAAATTGTTGATAAAATATTTTTCTAAGCCCAGATGTGAAGAATAAGAATAAAATTGTTGATAAAATATTTTTCTAAGGCTTAAAATTCAAAAAATTAAATGTACCCCTTTGTTTGGAGACACATGAATTCGACACTTTCTGAAGGGAATTTTCTTCTGGGTATTGGACGTCTGCGATGAGGAATGTATTCTAAAGTCTTTCACACTTTGCCGAAGCCTTCGGGGTGAGGATTTTTGATGGGCACTAGGTTGGTGAAAATTTCCTAAGGAAAATTTGAAATTTTTTCTAAGGTAGGGAATAAAATGTGTTGTTGACATAAAAATGCCTTGGCGGATGAATTTGAAGTTGGATGCCTAGATAATTTTTGATCAAGTTCTGGATGAAAGTAATCTTCTTGAGCTAGAGTTGGATGAAATATCGGGTTGTCAATGCCTTAGCCAGAAAAGTGAATTTCCTGAAGAAGATGTAGTTAAAGCTAACACTCTCAAAAGATGATTTTAAAAGTGCATCTCTTAAATATGCCCTTGAGGAAGTTGAAAATTCGTCTAAGACATTGAAATATGATGTACAGGTGTTATATGCCCCAGCCTACAAATGTTGAAAAATCATGAAGAAAGCAAAGTTGGCTAGAGAAAAACGATGAACCCTTGAAAGTTAAAGTAGGAAAATCAGGTAAGTAAAGTGAATTTATATTATGAAGTGTTTTCATGTTCTTCCTTTTGTCTGTTTTGCAGGATGAGCGTAGAGGCCAGAGCACGATGACTTGAAGTGATGAAGCACGATGATATTACAACCTTCGAAGGGAGATAAAGTTATGAGTTTCGCATGAAAGAAGAAAAGTTGCAAGAAATGGCTAAGTGTTGAGGCCTATTATGTGCCCTACTCAAGTGGCAGAGAAGAAATGTTTAAGTTCAAGACAAGAAATGTTTTCAAAGCTCAAGATAAAAAAAAAAAAATGGAAACCCAAGCAAGTACTTCGAAGTTGAAGAACAACATCAAGGAGGAAAATCATTGTCGAGTAGGAGAAAGGAGTTACAGCCTTGAAGTTTCAAATCGAGAACGTGCCTGCCGTACTAGTCCAAGAAGTTGAAGCAGTGTGAACGTGTCTGTGAATAGGAATCTTCTAGAAGATGATGGACATTAATGGCTCATTTATTACCCCACTCCTCTTGGTGGCAGTTTTTAGGGTGAATCTTGTTTAGGGCTGAGGTGGCACGATCTGGGCCATCCAGCCAATTGTAATCTGAGCTGTCCATCGGACTTGGCCAGCTATATAAAGGGGCATCCCCCCTCATTTATTTTTTAGTAGAAGTAGAGCTTAGAGATCGGAATAGAGAGTAGAGCAGAGACACTTTAGTTGTAATAACTTAGCATAGCGTAGTTTGAAGGAGAAGGAAAGTTTTCCTTTGAAAACTTTGTAAGAGATTGTTGCGAAAAACTATTGTAATAAAAGATCTTTCATTGAATGGTGAATTCATCTTTGTTATGAGTAGCTAGCAAGATTTCTTCATCCCTTCGACTTCAAGTAGTGTAAGGTAGAGTAGTTTTCATTTTCATGCAAGTAGATGTTAGTTGTGGATTGGTGGTGTTAATCGAGGCAACTTCATTTTTATCTATACCACTAGCGGCTTGCTGACGGCAAGTTTTCCTTGTGTGGTCAACTGGAAAACATTACAAACTTAATTTCGATTGTGATTCAGGTGTTTGTATGCGTCGTTATGATGGTACATACATGTTGAGTTATAATTTGAAAACCTCTTGTCACTCCCTTGAAGATTGCACCGACTTTGTGTAAGTTGTCCAACGTGAGGCAGAGCAGAGTCTGGTCGAAGTCTGTCGAGATTGATCCCACGTCCCATGCCTTAGAGTAGAACATAAACTTCTTAGGCCCTACACTCATTTTAAATTCAATTCATTTTTGGTTAGCGTTAGGAAATTTGCACTTACCTGCCAAATCATCCGAATTACATGAAAGCCCCTTAATCTGCTGTTTGCTGCATGCTGCCGAACAATTGTGTAAGTCCCCTTGAAATACCAGCAAAAACACATCGAGTCAACTGAGGGTATTCTATTGCATGAAGGAACCTTGGAGTTAAAATCATGATCTATCTCGCAATCTTAGCATGCAGGAAACTTTGCTCAAGAGAGGATAGAGTATCCGTTGGGAAACTTTATTCTGTGTTGGTGTGGTCATGAAAATCACATCAACAGTCTCCAATTTGATAGCTCCTTTATCTGAGATTTCTTGGATTTTAAAGGGACTGAGCCATCTTAGCTTGAATTTACTAGGTTTCATTGTTATATTTCAGAACCAATTTTCCTAGCTAGAAGTTTACTCGTTGGAGGTGTTTGTCATGCTAGTATTTCCTTCTTTTCTGCATCACCTCCATTGCCCATTGGGTGAGTACTCTTCGTTCATCCAATTTGTTTAATTGGAATAGTCATTCCTTCAAGCTCTCCTTGTCACCTAGTTGGTTCTCGATGGCAATCCTCAAACTTGGCACCATATACTTAGCAAGAACTACAACTTCTTGGCCGTACATTAATTGGAATGGCATGTGGCCTATTGTCACCTTATATGTCATAACTCATACAGTAAGCCCATAGCATGGCTGGTAGCTTTTCTTCCTAGTCAACTTCTTTGATGCTGCATGACTTATGAATGATCGAGACAAGCACTTTATTTGTGGGTTTTATTTGTTCGTTCACTCTCGACTAGTATGAACTTGATAAGTTGTGAAAAATTCGAAACTCCGTCATCATCAGGCGAATGACATGGTTGACAAAGTGTCCTCCCCTATCGTTGGTGGTTTGTATTGGTATGTTGTACCTTGTGACAATTTGATTGTATATGAATCTCACCATATTGACTACAATGTTGTTTGACAGTGCTCAAGCCTCCACACCTTTTATTAGGTACTTCATGGAAACGACTATGTATTTGCACTGATGTAGTTGACTGACATTCAACAGACTAATGAAGTCAAGTCTCCATTGCTCGAAAGTTCTTGAGGTTGAGATGGGAATAGTGGCATGTAATCTCTCTTCAACAGTTTGCCAACTCTCTGTCAGTGCTCAAGCCTCCACACCTTTTATTAGGTACTCCATGGAAACGACTATGTATTTGCACCGATGTAGTTGACTGACATTCAACAGACTAATGAAGTCAAGTCTCCACTACTCGAAAGTTCTTGAGGTTGAGATGGGAATAGTGGCATGTAATCTCTCTTCAACAGTTTGCCAACTCTCTGGCAAGTGTCATATCCCACCACCCATTCTCAGGTGTCGATGTGCATTGCCGGCCACCATAGACCTGCCAATAGGATTTTACAAGTTGTAGCATTCGGCCCATATGTCCTCTAGCTAGTCCTTCGTGTGCTTCTTTAAGTACTCTTGGAATTTCCTCTTCCGTGACACATCACCGTAGTACCTAGTCTGACCCCATTTTATATAGCAGTCCATTGATGAGCTAGAATGTTTTACTCTTCAATACTAGTTTTCTTTGCTCTTTGGGTGGCATCTCTTTCGGAAATGTGGAAGTACAAAGGTATTCTCTGATGCTTTTGTACCATGGGGATAGTGCTGCAATTTGAAATAGGTGAGCATCTGGGAAGTCTTCATTTACTCCCTCGGGTGGTTCTCTTGACTTGATCCTCGATAATTGGTCGATGATGACATGGCTCTTCCCCATTTGGACAGTAATAGTGAACGTGAATTCTTGTAATAGCAAGAGCCATTTGCTCACCTTTTCTTAAATTATTGGCTTGTTCACTAGGTACATAAGGGAAGGATGATTGACGTAAAATGTGAGGGGGTGGCTCGCAAGTAGTGTCTTTACTTCTATCTGGCATAAACCATTCCAATCGCTTCCCTTTTTGTCGTACTATAATTCTTTTTTGCGTTTGATAGTAATCGACTGGCGAAGAATACTGGGTGGTCTAACCCTTGTGGTCCCACTTGTGCCAATATTTCTCCGATCGTGTAGTTTGATGCGTCGACGTATATGTGAAACTTTTTACTCTAGTCTAGATATGGAAGGATTGGCAAACTTATCAATCATACCTTCAGTTCATTGAAGGCCTTCTCTTGGTCTTCTATCCACGTGAATGGTTGACCCTTCCTTGTGAGTACATCTAGCGGGTAGGATATTTGGGTAAAGTTTTTGATGAATCTTTTGTAGTAACCGACATCACCCAAGAATGACTTTACTATGGTAATGTTTTGAGGTGGTTCCATTTGTATGATAACCTGTATTTTGTCTGGGTCGGTCTTCAACCTGGCTTTGTAGACTATGTGTTCGAGCAATTTTCCTTGAAAAACCATGAAGCGACACTTCTTTGGATTCAATGCTAGTCGTGCTGCTCTACACCGTTCCATAGATTCTCGAAGAGCCTTCAAATGTGTGTCTTCATCAATGTAGATCGATCGGTCGTCCAAGAATACCTTAAAGTTTCCCATCGACATTTTATCAAATATATGTAGAATGATTCTTTGGAAAGTTGTCGGAGCATTGCATAGACTGAACGGCATCCGGTTGTATGCATACACTTCGTCTTTGACCATGAACGTTGTTTCCAATTTATCCTCCTCAGCTATGCTTATTTGATTATAACCGAAGAATCCATCCATGAAGGAATAAATTTCGTGGCCAGCCACCTCTTCCAGTATGGAGTCGGTGAATGGGATCGGGAATGGGTCTTTTTTAGTTATTGCATTTAGGCTTTAGAAATCCACACATATCTGAATTTGTTCGGATTCTTTCTTCAATGATATAACAATTGGAGAGACCTAATTGCTGAATTCGACTTTGAATATTATACCTGCTTCCAACATTTTTTCGATTTCCTCTTGTACGTTTGTGGCATAATTTTTGTTCATTTGATAGGGCTTCTTTTTGTACAAATTGTGCTCTTGGCACCAAGGGAATTCGTGTACTATAATTATGGAGGTACGCCTTTCAAGTATTTGTAGGTCCATGCAAAAGGCATCCTTGTATTCTGTGAAGATCTTGAATGTTGTCGCCTTCAACACTAGATTCCAGTTGTCTTCAGCTATAATTATTCGAGCGCTATCCTCCTCTCCTAAGTTAACCTTCTTTATTCTTGGTTCTTTGTACTTGATCACCTTATCTTGTTCAAAATTATGCATTAGCGTTGTATTCTTCATACTCCGGGGGAAATGCTTGACTTGTTGAGGCTCTGTCCTCTTCTTCAATCTCCCTGACTTGCAACATATTGCAATCCTGCTAGAATAATTCGTAGTCCTCCATTTTCTAATGGCAGAGTCCATTGAGTGAGCTCGTTTCGTCCTCTGAGCAATGCTAAAGGTCAAGGATGCCTTCATTATTTGGTTCCATGAATCTCCTTTCTTCATCTAATCGTGATCCTCCTTCAAACTTCGAGTTAGACGATGCCATTTCTTCGCTCACTGCTTGATTTCTCAAATCAATCACATACTTCCTCCGATTGTTTTCTATGGAGAGTGTATTTCTTTTCCAATTATGGTCTGCTTTGGCTGCAATCAACCATCCTCTCCCAAGTAATGCATCGTACACTTTTTTCTCCAACAGAATGACTATGAAGTTCAATATGAACGGTTGGGTTCCAATTGTCACCTTTTGTGTCATCAATTTTCTCAATGGCTTGATGCCATTCTGGTTGGCACCCACCAATTGAAATGTTGGTGGCTAGAGTGTTGACTTCCGGAGGCACTTCCATGTATCTTCGGGCAGTACGTTGACTCTTGATCCTTTATCAACAATAGTGTTTGTTAGACTCTTTCCCCTGATCTCCATCTGAACGACAACTAGCTTCTTCCCTTTGTTCATCGTCAACAACATTAGGTTGATGACCTGTTCACCTTCAGGTGGCAGTTCTACTATCATTCCTTTTCTTCGGCCTTCTTGTTGCCTACTCTCATCATCATTGACCATGTTTGTGATTGCCACTCCCAGTTGTGGCATCATTTGGAGAAGGTCTACCACTTTGATTGGTATGGCCATTTGTAGTATTTGTTGTATGATGTTTCTTTCAGAATCTGACCTTAACGGGTACTTGCACTTTCGTGGTAGTTTCTTCGTTCTTTGGCCATTGCTTGTTTTTAGTGTTACCCCAAGTTTATGGGATGGGGATGACAGGGGACAGTGGGACAGGTCCCCAAGTTTCTGGATTTTGAGGCCAAATTTGGGGACGGCGAGTGGACGGCCATATAAAATATAGGGAAAATTTAGAATATATAAGGAACTTTTAATTATTCATATGATAACATGTATAAGGCATGCATAATATACATTATAGAACCTTAACATATAACATTTGTGTTCAATATTATTTGTCAATAGACTAAGTGTCTTTCTTGTATGTTGTATGTCCCAGGGCCCGCTATGTAACATCCAATCATCTTCACAATAGAGCAAGAGCTGTGAGATTTATTTATGAGGCACAGTAGCATTGAGAACAAGCACTAAGTGTTGGGTTATTCACTGGAATTCATCTAGGCGCCTCAGTGCTAAACAAGTGATATGTCGATGAAGAGGCCCCATGTCAAATGTTCTGATAAATATTAGTAAGGAATTTATATTTATCATAACCGATGATTTTTAAGTAATGGCACCTCTATCAGACACATGGAAAAAAAAATGTCTCAGATCTGAAGTGTTGTTAAGATAATAAGCGATAGCAATGCATATCAAAATACCCTATAATCCATTGAAACAATTTGCAATTTACACTTTGGAAAACCCAATATCGTATAATGTACTTACAAGCTTGGAAAATCAAAATACATTTGAATTCCACATTATTTGAAATTTAGGACAGGAACACTCAGGATAAAAAGAAAATCTTAAAGATGTCTAAGAACTGTACATTGCCCATAATGAAGAAGTCCCGGGCTTTATTTAAGGGAATAGAAAATATGTGAGTCATAGAAAACTGAGAATTTGTGAATATGCTCAGATTCATGGAATGAAGAAAAACTTAAATAGAATCATTTGTGACAAGTACATAAACCAATATTGAATAACTGTATTAGTTACACTTATCCAAAGTTTCAAGACAACAAGTAGTGGCACCAATTTATTTCATTGGTGGACATAATTAAGTTCACACTCCCTTGCTATAAAAATGTGGTTTCTTTTTGTTTTGACCATGCTTTGGCGCGGGGGACGGTTGACCATCCCCCTTTTTTGGGTTGACTGTCCTCGGGTTTCCGGGACGTTTCTTGGTAAAAGTGCAAAAAAGGGGATGCCTGGGGACTGTCCCCCAGTCATCCCCCTGTACTCGAGACGTCCCAAGGACAGGGACGGGGCTTTTTTTTTGGGGGGGGGGGACGCATCCCTGGGTTTCCTTGCTTGTTCTACTTTTGCTTTGGCTTCTCATAGTCGTTACTTTTCCCTACGAGAATCTGGGTATATTGCCTTCTTCGTTTGTGCTTTGGTAATTGCCAACACTTCTTCATCCCATTCCTCCATGTCTATGATGCAATGCTAGAGGAAGAAAACAACTTATCTCAATCTCATCTAACAAAACTCAGAACATTCTTTGTTTGTTCTCTCATTTCAAGTTCACTTTCTCTTCACAAACCCTTGCTTCAACACACTAAAACATAAAACAAAACACAAACCACTTCTTGACCCTTCAAAACACCTCCAATCACCCAAATAACCTTGGGCGGCATAGAGTTAAATTACAAAACCTCAGATTCAATCACTTTTACAGATTCAATTCACAATATTGCATCAGATATTAAAACCCTCATTCAAGCACAAATTTTCATCAAGCAAGCAAGGGTTTATTGAAACCAGTCCTTCCAAACCTCAAGTCACCTTGAAAGTGCTTCACACACCTTGGAATATGCCTGCAAATGACATCCAAACTGATTTCCAACCTCAAATACTTTAGTTTTATCAAAACCCTTCATGTAGCCAACAATTTTGAACCAAAAACCCAATAAAATTTACTGAGGACAGCCTAGGGCTTCTTCAAAACTCATCCAAATCTTCTCCAAAATCAATGAAACCAATGGTCAATCATTCCTTACCTTAAAACAGACCTTCATACAAGTTTTTACCAATTTCTAATGGTTAAAATGAAAGATATGCAATTTTTATTGCTTGCTGCCCTGTGCAAATCTGAATCTACCTGCCTGGAGTAAAATGGTCATAACTTCTTCATATCTTCATGAAATTCAACCAAATCGGTGGCATTTGAAAGAAGACTCGCAGGGCTTTAGCCTCCAATCACTTTTGTATCATAATCTGCCCATACAATTCCGTACAAGGCAAAGAAACAGCAGAAAACGTTTCAGAAATAACAGAAAATCATTGTGAAACTTATGATTTTACTTTCAATTCTTAACCACCACCCTTCAAAACGATGGATGGACGTATAAATAGATTTTACAATAGATTTCAATCAGTTTCAACCACCTACAACGACCTTTTACATGACTTGACCCTTAGTATTCCCATATTTGCATTTTTGCAATTTTTGACAACTTTTTACACTTTTTGCAATATTTGAGAAATGGACTCAAATCAACTATCTAAGACCTATAACATGCCTAATGTGGCCTCTTGGGCCTTATTACAACAAGAAATTAACAATACTAAACCAAAATCCTATTGTAGACCTCTTTTGACAACATTTTTTCAATTTTTGCAAATTGGGTACAATGACCTTACAACCTATCTAAACATTCATCAAATGACTCAAACACCTTGTAATGGTCTTGAAAGACTTTATTAAATGACCCCTAAGCATTCCTAAACTCTTATTTACATATTGGCCTCATGGAGGCATATAGTCCATTAGGTGCTCCTGCACCAATCTAGCATGTTGATGCCTTTTTGTTTCAAGTAGATGGTGTCTGTTGTACCCAAACCAAATTTTTTTGCTTCATTAAGGCATTTTGTTTAAAACAGTCTAAATCTTATAAAAGTGAGGTCAAAACTCAGTTTTTGGGCAAATTAAGTATGGGTTTTTAGTCAGTTTGATGTCAAGAAGATACTGGTAAAATTTGAAAATTTTGAAAATTATGGTTTCCAGCACCCTATTTTTAGGCAAAAAACCCTAAAAATTGCAACTTGTCAGATTTGGCTGAAATTAATTTTGATTGGCTTATTTCACATCACGATCACAATGGTGAAGTTAGTTTCAGTTAAAAGTCAGTTTAAGCTTGGTGAGTAGTTTTCACTTTTTCAGGAGAAAAGTTAGGACCTCCAAGGTTGTCAATGGCAGTTGGCCAGTACCAGGTGTCAAAATCTAATCCTGAAGCTCAAAGTAGAAGATTCTGAGAAGAAAGATACTAAAAAAGATGCTTTTCGATGGAGGAGATTTCCACATGGTGAAAAGGGCAAAAAATATTCTAAGTCTGGAAACACTACGCCTTGTTACGTGGGACACGCTTGCACAATCAACGTGCAAGTTAATTTTGCAATATCCGTACATGTAAAAGTGGTGAAATACAGTTACGCACACGCGTTAGCGGCAATGATGCTACTACATGGTCAAATCAGCAGGCGTCACGGTGTTCGCAAAGCACGAAATGGAGGAAATTATCAGTTCCAGAGTAAATCTGCGCCCCTACAGGCTAGGGGCGCCCTTTAATTTGGAGGTTCAGATTCAGTTGTTTCTGGTTGCAAATACATTCATTCTTTCCAGAATTCTATCAGCTTTCCAGTAAGTTATCATGCGAGTCCATCCAAGTTGCAAAACTTTGGCAGACGAAGACTGAAGCAAAAGTTACAGAGAATTTACATATCACAGAGATAGTTAAATTTGCAGTTTTTGTGCCCCTATAGCCCAGGGGCACCCTTGAATTAGACCTGTTAGATGATGGAATTTGCAAAATCCGTTTCAAACAGGGGTGCCCTTGAATTAGACCTATCAGATGATGGAATTTGCAAAATCCATTTCCGGGGGATCTCTTCTGATTCAGCTCAGCTCCATGATGCATCTGTTCACAAGTCCGTAAGACATGCTGAGTGACCGTGGTAGTTGTTCTAGCAAGCGCGAAAAACGGAGGGTAAATAAAGGTGAAAATATCAAAATGTACCTCTACAGGCTAGAGGCGCCTAGCCTTTTGGTCAACTAGATGAAGTTTTCGATAGCTGTCATCTTCACAAGATTTGTGCAGAATCCTCCTAGCTATCCAGTGAATCCAACCGTTAGCCCTCGGGATCAGTCAGACGCCCATAGATGAAGACTCAGCGGAAAATGTTGAAGGATGAAAACAAGCAGAAAATTGGCTAAGTATGGAATTTACATACTTCCTTGAAAAAGGTGCCCTTCTACTGGAGGTCTTAGAAGCAGTTTTCAAACTTCATCGCTTCCAGGAACATCTCTTTCAAGTTGTTCCATCTTTGCGATGAGATCGTCGGCATGCTTATTGGAGCAATCTAGCTCTCGATGGAGGGTCAAAGTGAAGCGTTCGCATGAAAGTTGCAAATTATAAAATCATTCTTGAAGATGTAATTGTGTCCCTGTAGGCTAGGGTCTTAAACCAACTTTGAGATGCCCCGCATACAGTTATTCTTTGCGGAATTCTTCCAGTTACGCGATGGATCCAACATCTAGTCGAAGGGAGTCATCATTCACTGGCAGCGGCAGATTGAAGCACTGAGAGGTAAATCAGGAAAATGGCCAAGTTTGGTGTCATATGCACCCTTTTGGAAAAAGTGCCCTTGTTTTAGGCATCAGACTCAGTTTTTAGCTCTCACAGCTCCTAGCAACATGTCATCAAACTTGTTCCAGCTACGCAATGGATGTGTCAGTTCAGCTCCAACATCAACCGAGCATCCAGAAATCAAAGTCCAATAGAGGTTGTGGTGATGTTTTCAAGCAGCTAAAAAATAGGAAGTTAGCTAAAAATCTCTAGTTTTGAAGGAGGGCGCTTGGAAAGTCAAAGTTTGACCTTTTGGAATCAGCATGCATTTTCAAGCCGACCCAAAAAGGTGGAACCCAGCTAATTGAATAAAATAATATAAAAATCTTTAGTTTCACCAATCAATTTTGCTTAAGGCATATTTCTTCAATATTTTAAAGGTGGTGCCTATTTTGAGACTCAATGTCAATTTTTCATGTTAAGTTAAACTGAATTGTAAAGAGGTGGTGCCTATTTTTGACTCAGAGTCAGTTTCTGTTTAACGAAGTGAGGTCCAATCATAATATTTTGTTTTAAATTTAGGATTATCTCCTAAATGTGATGCCTAAACCCTCAAAATTCTTTAAATATGCATAGAGGCGTCTATTATTCTCACAACAGGTTGAGTGCAAACAGGTATTCTCCCATGCAAGCGAAATTTGAAGGCGCCATAGGTGTTATTTTTTAGAGCTCTTCGTAGATACGGCTCCAAATTGTTCGACAGACTTCATTCAAGGATAGGTAGGGGCAGAATATAACTTCTATTTTCTCTCCCTCTTGTTTCTTCTTGAAGAGCACAAAGATATACTGAGAGGGGGGTGGGGGGTGAATCATTATATCAACAAACTTTTACCCTTTACAACCTTTATCATCTTCAAACTCTAACACAAATCAACTATGCAATAAGACACAATATCAACTAGTTGACATCAAGATTTTACATGGAAATC
Source organism: Sequoia sempervirens (assembly GCA_007258455.2). NCBI lineage: Eukaryota > Viridiplantae > Streptophyta > Pinopsida > Cupressales > Cupressaceae > Sequoia > Sequoia sempervirens. The sequence goes on from VDFB02094360.1 coordinate 87,704, forward strand.
CTTATGGGATAAAACCACAGTACAAATAATGTTCTTTATGAATTATATAAGTTTTACAATGAATGTAGGCACCAACCTACTTGAATCACCAATTATGTAGTTTAGTAGGCACCAACCTACAAAGAGCACCAACCCTTAATTCTGATTTAGTAGGCACCAACCTACAAGGAGCTTCAACCCCTAATCCTGTTTTAGTAGGCACCAACCTACTGGAGGCTCCAACCCCCACTTGCCAAGCACCAACTTAGCAAAGATAATAATATCAAGAATAATACTCCACCTTCAATGTTGCTTCCTCAACCGATGATGGACAATTCTGCTCAAACACTCTCACAATTCCTTCACAAATCTGCAATATGTATTACCCATGGATCTGCTCTCAAATGGACTGCATTTACTTATATGTGTTTTGACTCATGATCTTCCTTTTATTTCACACTCCAAGTCTGCTGTATATCTTTATCTGCAGATATTGTATCCTTTGATTCCTTACACTTACTGGTGTTTGTATGATGTTACATTTCACTACTTAATTGATTTATCTTTTATCTCCCCACATGCTTATATCTTCCTTGGAATGATCTTATATGTCTTCAATGGTCACAACTCATCAATATGTCTCTTGATTATTCTTTAATCAAATCTTCAATTTGTAATATTCATTTACTTCTTTCTTCTATATCCGTCTTATTTTTCATGTTATATACTTCTATGGATTTTATACTCTTCCTCAACTACACTTACTCATATCTGCTTCATTGTTCCATCCTTGTTAGAATCTGTGTGAATCTGGATGATATAACTTTTTCTTACTCCACCACACCACTTGCGTTTTGATGATATAGCAGTTATTACACACAACACACTCTATGTTCTTCAGATGATATGCATTTTACTCGCACACTTCAACACTCTACATTCAGAAAAAATCTTCATTCGATGCTTCTTAATCTGCTCAAATTCCCTTTATTAACACGGATCATATTCAATAAATTCCATGATTCATTTTCACGTCCTCTAACTCCAATACAGAAATTGTTCAATTAAATCCCATCTTCAAATCTGGTTGCTTTCTTTTTCAATCACAGATGATATTCAATTAAATCCTTGCTTTCAAACTACTTCCCACGTTCTTCTTATATGCTTTCTCAAGGAATATGTCCTTTGCAAAAATATGTGACTCTTAATAACAAACATATCTTTACACATGGATCTTGTGTCTCTTTGTTAAGACCACCCTCTAATCGCTTCCTTATTTCAATCTTTGATTTTATTTCTTATCAAATATAATTGATGGTTTGTTAATCAATTGAAGCCTCTAGGATATCGTTTCTGGATGTTTCCATCATTACGCGACTTTTTATTGTTGACCATTACCAATCCCGATTGCTGTTAAACATATCCTTTGTCGACTTTGGCAGCTAGCTACAGGCCTGACCGATCCACACAACATCATCACTGAACTGAGAATATAAGCCATAATCATCACTGAGAAAAATAAGCCATAATTGCTACATTTCTGACTTAATTCCCTTAACATAATGTTGACAGCGCCAAATTACTTTAGTCATGATAATCTCCTTCGATAATGTGAAAGACCTTTGTCGTTTTCTTCTCACACTCTATCCACGATGGTTGAGAGATGCGATGGAGGAAACAAACATCTTCTTGAATTGCTTGACTATATTGACGCCCAAATATTATATTGACTCCCACATACCTGTCAACACTTCATAATCTTCCAAGTGTTCACTATTTCAGGCAAAGCGCGATACCTCATATTTAATACCACCAAGTATTAAATCCTTCTTTATAATAGTTTCGCTACACACAAACCGGCTTATATATATTATATTCTTCTTTCAATATCAATGGAATAATAATACAATAAGATTGTAGCGGATGAATTAAACAAGTCCAACTTCCCTTATACTTGGTTTCATCCAAAAGGTATTGCAAAATATTTGATTGATAATCTTCATTCCTCCACAAATGGATCTCTTTCATTCTCTTAATTTGACATCAATGACAATTTCCAACACTTCTATCCTTGTCTTAGGTTTTCTCTCACACGTCCAAGTATGCAACAGTTTTTGATTCTGATAATCTAGGTGTGTTGTGCATGACATTCTCTACAAAACCCATGTGTTAGAAATTTTTTAGGAAAAATTGCCTCTTCACTTTTTGAAGCTTTGTTTTTTTCCAGAAATTCCTTTACATGGTTGAGAAAAAGTCAATATTTTGAAAAAAGAAGAATCTGGGTTTGATCAGCTCTCAAGCGACAACAAAACCCATATGCCAGTTTTTCCTGAGAAAACTTGCCCCTGGTGCCCCTACAGCCCTTGCGGCTTCTCAACCAAAAAACTTTTTGCATGCCAAGGAAAAAGGCGTTTTTATGAATTTTTGATGTTGTGGGTTTGCTTAGAATTATTTTCTCTACAAAACCCACATCTTAGAATTTTTCGTGAAAATTGCCCCCCCGAAAGGGCATTTTTAGCCTCATCAGGGGATATTTTAGTTTTCCAGAAAAAGTTGTCGGAACATAGCCATGTTTACAGTCAGTAGGCGAGTTTTTCAGAATGTGGTTCACTCAAACTAAATTCAAGACCAAATCGGTCTTAATTCATGATTTCATCAGAACAACTGACACTGACTCAAACAATTTGATAGGCGTAGTCACTCAAATGCCAACAATCTCATACCTCGTATAGCTGATAGCTTTTCAAGGCCACTTTAGAGGGTTGATACCATTGAAATTCTACATGTGCGGCGAGTTCGTGTACATTTCTCACAACCAGAGTGTTCGCGGTTAGACTTTGTGGTTTCGTCATGCAACACATTTCCATTGAGAAAAACATGAAAAGCGCCAAAAGCATAAAGCTAAAGAAGGAACAAGGGTCGTCACTCCAGTTACGGAGCCTCCAGAGTTATCATTCAATGAAATGCTAGTTTAAGTGTGCGAAGATTTCTAGGATTGCTTGAATTGCTGACAAGCAGTGAATTGACAGTTGAGACATGTGACGACTTCTAGATGGTGATGCAGTCAATGACCTCGTGGAGGGGTTAATTGCCTGAGATCAAGGCCAGTGAACTTCAGATCAGGACGTCCCACTTTTTCAAGATAGACATCAGACACCACAGTTAACTCGATGCCTCTTTCCGAGTTAATTCATTGTTCCACATATCATGGCATGTTTATCTTGGAATCATCTATGTACAGTTGGAGTTCTCATTCAGTTTTCAGTCTCTGTTAACTGATGTTGGTTATCAGTTAACTTTCATTTCAATAAGGACGTGCGTGTTGCACATGTCCATTTAGTTTAGTCTTTTTTCGTTAATTGATGGTAGTTTTCCAGTTAACTGTATAGTTTCATTTATTTAGGTTTAGCAATAAATCTTGCATGCTTGCAAGACTTATGTTAACTCAAGGTGATTTTAGGGTTCCCTACACCTTTGAGGTCTATAAATAAGAGCATTCTTGTTCATTTGTATTTAACTTTTGCACGCAATAGCATACATGTTGAGCTACCTTACCTGTAGTATTGCTATTCTGTATTGGTTCATTTTGATTAAGAATAAGATTGGATGATCTTTTTGTATTCATTGTTTATGTCTTTGTTTTAATAAGCTTTGTTTCAAATCTATGCCTCAGATTGTGTATTTTACCCCCTTGGAAATTTAGAGATGAAGTTTATCGTTTGATGTTGTCCTTAGTAATCTTGTTTGCAGCTTACACCTCGGATTGCGTATTTTATCCCCTTGGGAATCCTGTAATTGAGCTTTCCGTTTAATGTTTGTTTCCAGTAACCTACTTCCAGCGTACACCTCAGGCTGTGTATTTTACCCCCTTGGGAATCCTGGAAACTAGTTTACCGTTTATTGTTGTTCTCAATAACCTTTATCTTAGCCTACACCTTGGACTGCGTATTTTTCCCCCTTGGGAATCTTGTGATAAAGTTTATCGTACACTAATTCCTTGGTCCCAAGTCCTCATGCTCTGTTTCTTGAGGAAATAGGATAGTTTAGCGTTTAGCCTAGTTGTGGTTAGAAATCTGCAAAATGTGATGTCCCCGCTCTAGTCAATTCTCGGGAACAGTGTGTTAGCCTATTTCTTGGACCCTTGTGGGCTAACTAGAGTGGTTAGAGGGTCAGTGGTATTTTCTGGAGGAGTTTGTCGTTCTCATTTTCAGAGCTCAGTGATTGGCTCACAGCAGGCCTTGGCAGTTCAGGGGTTGACAGCTTTTGATGGCACGGGAATATATGGAGTTTTGAGAGAGTTATGGATTTTTAAGTGATTTGAGCTAATTGTTTAACTCAATGCTTTATTATAAAGTCAAATTGACTTTATACATATTATATCACTTAAATATTTCATAAAAGTGATTTAAAATTAAATCACTTATGCATAGAAGTGGACGCCCAAGTATTTAACTTGAAACTATTGAAAAGTGATTTAAATATTATTTAAAATATTTAAATGATTGCAAGTGGCGTCACTTTCTTGAAAGTCGTTCCTTTTAAGATATAAGGCATTTTGGCAATGAGAAACTCACTTCTTGATTATTTCGACTTTGCCTTTGGTTTTCTTCTGTGCTATCCTCTGTGATTAGGGTTTGAGCAAATCTTCCATTGGAGAATGAGATCTCTTCAATGTTGAGCATTTTTGAAACTGTGAGAGACCAGTCGAAGTAGTGCAACTGTGAGGGCTTCATTCAGAGGTTCTACATGCTTCAATCAGAGTTTTATTATTCAGTTTATACTTGTTCGCAATAAGGAAGGGGGTTTCTTCACCAAAGACATCATCTTCAACAGATCTCAGCTTTCAGTTTGGTTCCTTTGCTTTCTTCCTTTGGCCGTACCATTTACCTTGGGATTTGTGCCTTCTTGGAGGTTTGGCGTGTGAAGCTTGTAGCTAAAATGCCTTCTCTTTGGTTCCTGTTTGTGCTTCATTCTTGGCGGCTACTCCTATTAGCCCTTTGTATCCTGTTTCAGAGTGGGAGAAGTCATTTTTGGAGGCCAGGCGTCCATATTTGCCAGTTTTCACCATTCTTGGCTGGCGAGTTGACTTATTTTCTTAAATAAATAATCTGAAAGCTTTCGGGTATGTTTATCATTTGTGATCTATTTGTTTCAGTTAAATAATACCTTCTGCATTTCCATTCTGTAGAAAATAGCTCAGATTTACATTTTATGAGCTTTTTATATGATGCGCCCCTTCTCTTTTGTCTACAAACTTTCTTTAAAAAACTAAAAAACACAAATAAGATAAGAAAAATACAGGGGTTTGAGTTGTGAGCCAGTAGGGCTCTTCACAAAAAACCAGAGAAAATCCTTAGCTGCAACGTATTAGGTTTTCTTGACCTTGTGCCTCTTCTAGTTGAGTCAAAAAGATAGGATTTAGATCATTTACTTTTTCACGCATATCAACACAAGAGGGAGCTTCCCCTCCTAATTTGAAGAGCAGTCATTATGCACTTTGCATAGCTGTCCGTTGCTAATTCATACTCCAGAGGTGTGAATTGTCACGCCAACAGTGTCCTCATGGTCACCTGGTCCACACCACTTACACAACATCCACATTTTGTTTTGGTTACTCTGGCATTCTCTAGCGAAGTGACTCTATTCAGTGCATTTTCTGTTTTGTATCGTTGGTCTTCCCTTTACATCACACTATATTCTACTCCTTGGTCTACTATTACTGAACCAATTGTTATTCCTTCGTCTGTTTTGGTATCCTCCAGGAGATGCATTGGTATTAGTATTTTGTGTTTTTGGGGGTGTGGTCAGAGGGTTGATTGTTCCCCTTGGGTGAAGAGTACTTGTGTTCTTGTTTTCAAATTGTATGGGCATTCCTTAATGGAATGTCCCATTACTTGGCAGATGTCACAAAATAGTTTCTTTGGACAGTTTGTTTTTGTGTGACCTTCCACCTTGCATTCAGTACACTACAACTCCTTGTTGTCATTGTACTCTCCTTCTCGGCTTTCAGCTCCATCATTCTCATCATTTCTTTTCTTAAGGCTTGAGCAGTCTTTGATTCACTGTCACTGCTATCATCTATGCTATTGTCGTTGTCCGTTCTCTTTCCTCAAGAAGATGTCTTGTCTTCGCTTTCTATGTCCATCACCCGATTGTAGGCATTAGCGTACAATGACGGAGGTACGACCTTCTTCCTCAGTGAAGGAATCAGTCCTTTGATGAACCATCTCTTTTTCAATCCATCGACTGGTTGGATTTCCAATTTGACCAATAATTCTTTGTCTACGATTGTAGGCTTGCACATTTTTCATGCTTTCCTCATTTGGTGTTATATATTTCTGCTACAATTTCATTGTCTTCTCTCAGGAGTTTGAATTCCTCTTGGAATGCTCTTTTCAATGCATCCCATGTGTTCTTATGAGCGGGTTCCAATTTGGTATACCAGTCAATGGCTATTCCTCTAAGAGTTGTTGGAAATGCTCTCAACCTATACGCTTTGTTGTCTTGACTATTCACTACCTAGATTGTCTCACATGTTTTACAATGTCTTACATGGTCCTCCGACCCGTTTCCAATGAACTTTGGGAGTTTTTGCCACACAACATTCAGACTTGTTGGGGGAGTCACCATCTTACCTCTTTGTTGCACCTTCTATGACAATAACTTGTTTGGAGAGTTTTGATTTGTATGTTTTGGTGCCTTCTCTGCACTCATGGACATGCCACAATCCTCTACTAGTCCCTCTTCAACATTCATCACCCTTAGACTGCCTTCAGGGTTCTTTCTATGCTCCCTTTGTCTTGGTGTTTTCGGCTCTAATGTTCCAATGATCACTTTTCTCATCAATGGCAAGTCTTCAATATGGCGTATTGTCTCTGTCAGACCATCGGCAGGTTTGCTCTAGCTTCCCCCTTTGGCCGATTTTATTGGTACAAATTGCTCTTGATCGGTCGGGTTGGTGGTTCCCTCCTTTCCTTCCCCTTTGCCCGACAATGAACTTTCTTTATCACTCGATGATGCTTCTTCGTCTGCCAATGATGATTTATACAGTTGTTTGGTAGTGTTCTCTTCTTCACTTTCCCCTTAGTTTGATGTTGATGGTATAGACGGTTCTTTGTTTTGGTTGGCGAGAGTAGTGTATGTTTCGTCAGGAAGTGGTAAATGTCGAGCTATTTCTACCCACTCTCTCTTCATATGTTCTCCTGTCTTGATAGTTCTCTTCTTCTCCCAACTATGGCTTTTGCTTACGCTTTGGCTTTTGCTCTTAGGTGGGCTCGAGATTTCCGTCAGGAACCCTTCGCCTTCTTCAACTTCACCCTGCAGTCGTCATCATCATCATTCTCTTTGTTCTTTTATTCTCAAGGATCTTATTTTTTGGTTGATTTATTCATGATCGCTTTGTGTTAATTTCTCGGCTTTATTTAAGGTTAAGGGCATTAATTCTTCAATGTATGTCGCCGATCAATATCACGCACCTCTTCCCTTTTGTTCCTTTCTTCATACCATTGTAGTATCTATTGCCTTCGTTGTTCCCTGTCTTTCCCAGCCCAAAGATCTTGTAGGATGATGTAGTGACATGCAATCAGTATTGATAGTTTGTCGAGAAGATGATTGACCTCTAGGTTGACAATTAGATTGTCCTAGATGGCGGCTTGAGGGACCTCTCTCCTAAGAGCTTCCCTTCGTACGTGTTCCTTTAGTGAAATGTCCCATAGGTTTATCAAGCCTTCTGTCAACGTGTCTTCCCTTTCTTTCTTCGGCTAGCTGTCCCATTACATCGCCATGAGTTCCTATCTGAGAGTTGTGTATTGCTAGGGTTTGTATCGACAACAACGCCAAATGTTTATTCGGTAATGGTAATTGAACGATTAATAGAGAGTAAACGGAAGTACATAACATAAATAATAAAACATATTAATTACTAAGAACAATGCACATAATAGATGTTGTTTATTCCTTCATTCATTAGATAGGCAATCATTACAAAATACAAATGTATGTCATCCCTGACTACAAGTGCAAACATACAATATATAGCAAGCCGACGTTGGTTGAGAATGCCAATTGTCAGCAACTACCAAGTAACAACCAACCAACGGTTGAGGACTAATTACACATTAACACATTTATTTATTTATTTCTTGCCAACTACAAGGCTTGAAGGATTCAACACTTTGTTGAAAGTGAGTGCTATGACTTTATAAAAGGATTCTCTCATGGGTGGCCTACCATAGAGGTACCTGAAATGCAAAAACAATGGAATCCTACACAAATGCCCTCTTCCTTTGGTGGATCGGATGGTAAAGTTTTAGAGGTACTATATTTTATTGAGTCTTAATTTTTTTGTTTGTACCTCATGCTACAAAGTGAAATAGCAGCACACCACAATATTGATGCACGACTTGACAAGTCCATGCGTATTTTCCCAAAACTAAGAAAAGAACTAAGGTCCAAAGAACGACCTGCATAGTAGACTCAACTCATAGAATTGGAAAAGATGAAGGTGGCAACTAAGAAAAAAAAATTGCTCAAAAATACAAATAAATTGCCAATAAGGACAAACAAATGGCTAATAAAGATAGGGAAATTATTGAATTAAGACTTGCTAACAAGAAGGAGAAAACTCAACTCATGGAAGTTGTACTAATGGTTAAAACTTCTCAAGAAAGGAAATTTGTGGCAACTTATCATCTAAATCAAAGAACAAAGGAGGTGTACAAACTGTGGGCTACTAATTCTCCACATTCGACTCCTTCCCCTTTAGTGTCTACATAGGGATGTTTCCTTACCCAACCCCTCAGTAATGATGGTTTAGTCTACTTTCTATCTTTTGGAAGATGACTTTTCTTTTGGGGCTTTGATGTAGATAGCTAAAACAAATATTATAAGGAGTGTAGTTATTACTCATTGGTTGATAGAAGTAGTTTTGGGTAGTTGCCAATAGTTTGAATTCCTTGGCAATTGTCGGCAAGTTTATGTACTTGTCCTACAGTCAATAAAAGGGACTGTGTAGTTGAGAAATCATTCCCTTACCTATTTTTGTACAAGAGCATTGATGCATTGAATTAAATAAGAACACTAATTTTATCATTTGAACTACTATGTTATTCTCATGTGAATCAATCATGTATGTATAATTTAGTTTATTGTGCTTTAGTAATTGTATATTCATAGAGCAAGTAAACATTTGTCCTCTTTGAAAACATGTGTCCAAACACAACTTCTTCCTTCTAAACTCTTTCTTTGATTCCTCATCCTTGCTTACCTTTCGTGGTATCTCCCTTTAAGGTGGCACTTCTTTTTTAATTGTTTTCTATTGTGGTGTTGGTGGTGGTGCTTCGTGCTGAAATGTGCTCTTAGAAATCAAAGTCTCCAAAGTTAGAGCTCTTTGAATGGCCTTAGATAATGAGGACAGATCAAATGCCTTAACCCAACCTCTAAGAGGCTCGGTCAAACTACTCCATGGAAAGAACTGTAAACCTCCTCTTTGAAATAGCTAGAACTATCATGGATAATCTTTGAAACTCTACGACAACTATCCATTGAACCATTCTATCTCAGTTCAGCCAGCTCCTTGAAATAGATCTTTGAGTGAACTTATCATACATGCTAATTAAATTATGCCCTTGGATGATCAATCCATGATACCACCACTCATGTGCTATGCCCTCCAAGTGTAATATAGCAAATTTAATGGCTTCCTCCTCATACATTGGATCGAGTGAAAAGTATGCATTCAATTTCATAGTCTAAGATCATGTTGTACATCTATTGGAACCATCAAAGATAGGAACGTATAGCTTAACCAATCTATTTTGTAGATCCTTTTGAGGCCAATGCGTATTTTTCCTCTTCTTTTTCTTCCCATGCTTCAACCTCAAGCTACAAAAATCATTAAGTGACATTTGGGCATGAAATTCTGGTCCAATTGCTCTATACTCTGCAAAAGAAGGAAGTAAAATTATCCTCATCCTGATTTGGCTATTCTTCCTCATGTGGATCTTCTTTTTGTAAGAACTTGGGTTGAGATGGCCTAGGTGAGGAACCCACGACAATCTTATGATTAGTTGTAGCGCTTCCTTCACTTGGAGGAGTGGATGGTGTACTCTTTATAGTACCAAGTTTTTTATAGTCTGTGTTGGCGTTTCAATTCACAACTCTGGAATGTGGATTAGAAACAGACAACTATGCACAAATAAACTGCTCTTCAAATTAGGAGGGGAAGCTCCCTCTTCGCTAATGATGCTTAAAAAGAAATACTAAACTACTACCAATCTTTTTATTCTCAGCTAAGAGCACAAGGTTATAAAACTCTTTGCGTCATAGCTGAGGTTTTCTCTTTTCCAAAACTTCAACTACAACTAAAGACTCATTGTACTTTAAGATGCAAGCTAAAATAAAGATTATATAAGCAAAACACATAAGACTAAATACTGAAAGAGATTGAGATAGTAGATTAGAGCAAAGTAGGCATGAGATTTCCTTCCTCAAACTTCCAACAGCAATTACACTTCTGGGACAGCAGATTTGTAGCAAAGACAGGCTTACAAATTAGTGATCAAACTAGATTACACTTGACACAGATTGAACATTTAACTGAACAATAATTTGCAGCAAAGGTAGGCTTACAAACTTGCTCTTACACAAAGTGAACATACATTGAATAACAAAGTTGTGGCAAAAGTAGGCTCAGCAATTTGTTATTACAATAACAGTTGAAAATAATGGGCAAGATTGCCTTTATTTATACACAAACAAGGAGTAGGTAACCCTAAAATCTCCTTGCTTTAAGCTGACTAGATTTGCCAACTCGCAAGCTTTATTTCTAAAACTAACACAAGACAACTAGCTAACCACCTATTAAAAACAAAAAGCAAGGAAAGTTCCATCTATACATTTGATTTTTCCTATTTCACAAAGAATAGATAAGCATGAGACAAGAATAGCAAGTCCAACTCGAAAAAGGCATTGAGTTAACTGCTGCTTTTAATTCTATTCTTGGAAATCTTCGTTGCCCAAAAAGATGACTCACTCATTGATAATTTGGGAAACTATTTTCGCCAAAGGTTGGTAACTGCTTCCTTGAACGCTGATTTCTATTGAAGAATACTGCATGTTTAAAAACTTGAATTTTGACTGTGAACACGCCTATGTTCGGAAAAGTTTTGCGCAAATTGCTGAAAATAAGCTGCTGATTTTTCTCTTGGAAAAGATTAATAACTTTGACTCTATTTTTACCCTTAAAGCACTGGAGCCAATCGCTAACAGTTCTGGAAATGTCGCAGTTGCATTTGCAACTTTCCTTTGAATTAAAGAGGTATAGCTCCCTCATATGATCTATCTAATAATATGGTGGCTTTTAACCAGAAAACGATAAGGTGACAAACGCTAGTTTATTAAAATGACACTAACGCGGAAGGAAAAAACAAAAAGCCATAAACTAACAACACATAGATTGAAAAGACTAATGACTGTCGTGCCGGGAAAGAGGAAATTATACTACAATAAATGGATGCCATAAAGTATATTTCGCACAAAAAATATGCCTCTATTGCACGCTCGACACACAGATCAATACGCTAAACACCACATTTGAATTCATAACATAGATTACAAACTACTGCAATATAAAATCAGCATAAGTGAATAGTGTTCCTTCTCGAAATACAACACAGTGTATCTGTGGAGATTGGACCCTCTATCCTTCTCCCTCATCCTAGATATAGCAGTGAATTCCACCCCAAAATGGTTACCAAAACCGTTACTAAAATTAGTGACACTTCTTGTTGTCTAACCGTCTTCTTGAAAATGGCTAAGAGAATATTATTGGCCAAAATAATTAAACTAACAAATGAAAAGACGTTAGGCAAGAAAACTTGATCTGGTTTCACACCAATGACCGCCAAATGATATATCCCACAACTATGCAATTAATGAAGGTTTAAGGAGATACAATATGATCACACATGTATGCTATCCAGCAGGGAATGCAATTTAAAACTGGTTCACATCAGCCATTAATCCAAACCAAGTTGCCATCTCAACAAATTGAAGAGAGAGATAGCCCAAATTTCTAACCATCTATAAATTTACCCAGCGTCACCACACTTTGCCATTCAGAAGCATCTAATATGGCGAGTGCTTAGAGTGATAGAGTATCAGCAAATGATTTCATCGTTTTGGAGATCAAATGTAGTCCTTTGTTCAGGCATCTGTTTGACCAACTGAAAGAAGTTTTTGTCATACAAAGTGAGATAGAAGAGGAAGTGCTTCGTAGCATTCTAGGCGAAGCATTTCTGAGCCAAGTGCACGTGCATAACACTACCATGTTGGAGCATTTCGTATACATTGTCATCAGGACCTCTAGTTGTTGTGACTGGGGCATGAGCGGCGGAGTGTTTGGTGAGGCCAGTGTTTCACCACCGTGTCAATGTAGCCATTGCCGAGCTCAATCACTATCCAAGGAGCGGGCTAATAGGCGATGCCATCTGCATAGCATCAGCTCTTTAGAATGAGACTGTGGAAGAAGTCGTGACCCTTCTTCGTGTAGGGGTCGTGAGGAATGACATGGGGCTCTTCGCCCAATTCGTGCAATTGCATGAAAATCTACTGTCTCTTGCCCAAATCGAACGCCTTCAGATTGTGATAGAGGGCGTTTGAGTGTTAATGTTTACCCTTTGCGTTTGAAAAAGAAACCGTTTTTATTTGGTATTGATATCAACTTTTTGTAGTCAAATTGATAAATTTTGTAATGCCACTGCGATATATATATATATATGAATAAAATACCGTTTTGATATCACAGTGTTATATATGAATAAAATACCGTTTTGATATCACAGTGTTCTTGTATTGAATGATTTCTATTGATTCCGTTCATATCAAATTCAATGGCATTCGTTTGTTTTTCCTGTATAACTGCATTTGTCATTCAAATTTGCATTCACTGTTACTTGTTATTCTTTTGAAAAATGTCCTCTGGCGGTAGGGTGGGTGGTTCATAGAACTTATCAAAACACCACTTAGGTTTCAAATGTCTCCTGAAATCCTGCCCAAAGAAAAGCTTGCGAAACAAGTCACCCAACAATCTTTTGACACATTCGTGAGCCTTTAGTACGTATTGCCTAAGATAAGTAAGGCTTAAACAGGCAGTAAGTTACAATGGAACTATAAAACACCACCTACATTCAAAGGACAATAAAGAAGCGGTAAAGTGGGAAGTTAGTAAAACTAGCGAAAACCTTGCCTAGGTTTGCAACATACAGTGAAACACCTTTGTGTGACCTTTTTTTCACACATCGCCCCATTGCAAATGGGGACCCCCTAATTTTGGCTTTGCTTTTCGTTTGTTTTGTCGTTGTCTCTCTTTTCTACTGTCTGCCTTTCCGGGATTGTGCCCGTCATTGAGTTTAAACTTGAATTTTGGCCAGGTCTAGAAATTAGGGTTTGGTTCCTTCATGCCAATTTGAATTCAACGAAGTGAATAAATTGAAAATTGAGCTTAACATTGATGTTAGCATGCTCCCAGCAGGCTCTCAGAAATTTTCATCGATTCGGGTACTTACTATTTTTAGTAAGTGTGAAATTCAGCAATCGGTCAGCATTTTTGAGATTCCGACCACCACGATTCAAAATACATCAGCTGCTCGCGGCAAAAATTTGAGCTGAACAACTTTCTATTTTTAGCATCGACTGAAGCAAATTTCGGGTTGATGTAGAGTTTTTCTTTGCATGTTGACATATTCCTTCTGGGTTTTTCGAGACCTTCGATGATATAACATGCAAAACGACAATAACTTTCAGAATTCAGCCTTCCGAGGCTATTTTTAGGGTTTGCATGTCAGGGTTTCTTTTGCATGTCGGATGATTCCTGATGGGTTTTTCGAGAGCTTCGCAATGATGTGACATGCAAACGGAGATAACCCACTCAATAAGTAATTTACTATTTTAGCAGCGTCCCAGTAGCCCCAATGATTCGAATCACGAGCTGGTCGAGGGGCCGAAAGAGAGCAACAGAGATCTTTTGATCATGCGAGGCGAATTAGGGTTTCCAACTTGAACTGAAAGAGAGGTAAAATGTCGAGGTAAACCGGTGTAAACAACGCGACGCTGATCCTTCAGGGCTTCTGGCGGTGAAATTTCAAGTCAAGAGCATTTACTATTTATAGTAAGTCAATTTAAGCCAGCTAAAATAAAGTGGGTGCATGCGGCGATAATACGTGGTAAGGTCACATGGTGAGGAGCGCCTTATTCAAATTTCAAGTCAATCGAGCAATGGAGCTATCAAAACAAGCAGTTACTATTTATAGTAAATCATCTTCAGAAATGGGCTAAAAATAGCGGTCAGGCTAAAAATGGCAGTGTCGACAAGGTAACAAAGTGAAGATTCAGTTCAAAATTTCAAATCATTCTGAGCTAGAGATGCAAGAATTGAAGGACTTACTATAAATAGCAAGGGCGGAGAAGCTGGCAAAGACGAGGAAAAATGTCTAAGTCTGAAGTTTATCCTCCACCACAGGTGAAATGCGCCCAACTTGCCTTCCAGGTGTTTGAAAAATTTCTAACATGTTTTCATCCACCTCCCCATGTAAAATGCGCCCAAGTTGGTGGAGTTGAAGCATAAAAAAATTCTAAGGCAAGCATCTCGTCCTTCACACATGGTGAAATGCGCCCTCAAGGCAAGGATGTTCAAGCATAAAATATTCTAAGTATAAAATCCACCTCCCTATGCTAAATGCGCCCATGCAGCAAATAGTCAAAGTAGTCAAAAGTTTTTATCCTCCTCTATGTGCTAAATGCGCCCACCTCATAAGAAAGTCAAGGAAAATTTCTAAGTAAAGTTCATCCTCCTACATGGGCAAAATGCGCCCAAATCAAGGCATGTCAAGACAAAATAAGGAAGTTCAAAAGTCATCCTTCACACATGCTGAAATGCGCCCATCCTCTTCAAGGGGTAAAATGCGCCCAAATAGAGATGAAGACAAGTGGAGATTGTTGGGCGTTGTGTTGACTTTCCTCTCCAACCTTTGAATGCGCCAAGTAAAGAGTGGATTTGAGTTGGAAAGTGGTTAAGTATTGGTGAGGTTAATAAAATATGCTAGGCATGGTGAGAAATGCGCCCAAAGGGAAGAGAAAATATTGCTAGGCGTGGTGAAGTTGAATATTCACCCTCAAATGTGATGTGCGCCATGCAGGGTGAAGGTGGCAATGATAAAATATGAGTGGCGTAGGAATAAATATCCTCCTCAAGGTATAGAATATGCGCCCAAGGTGTGAAATGAAAGTGCTAGGCGTGGTTTTCTCCTTCATGTGTCACTTGCGCCTAAGGTGGTGGTGTTAAAATGGCTAAGGCATTGAAGTATTGCTAAGGTGTTGAGAACATTCTCCATGTTACATGAAGTGCGCCTAATGTTTAAGTGGAGAATGTTGCAAGGTGTTGAATAATACATGCCTAGGCGTCGGAAGTTGCCAGATGAAAAATGAAGTATGTTAGGCGTGATAGGTGCCTTCAAGGAAAATTTTCCAAGTGAAGCAAAATAAAATTTTCCTCGCAGGCAAGGTGATCAAAGTTGAGTATAAAATTTTCTAGGGCGAAATTTTCAAAAGGTTTTTCAAGATGATTTAAAAAATTTCTAAGGCAAAAATAAAAATAAAAATGTGTTCTTCCTTAGGAAAAACGCCTAAGTCTGGTAAAGTGATGAATTTTCCTGAAGTCTGAGTGAATTTTGCCAGTGATGAAGAAGATGTTGGCAGTACAGGAACAAAAAAATTTCCAAGTCAGAGCAAAGGAATACTTCAGGGTCGAAGAACGAGAATAAATTTGGGAAATAATTTTCTAAGGTTCAAAATTCAAGAAAATTAAATGAACCCATTCGTTGTGCACCCATGAGTTCGACGCGTTCTGGAGGAAATTTTCTTCTGGGTATCGAAGATTGTCAATGAGGAGTTGATTTTAAAGTCTTCCATGCTTCGCTTCGGCCTCCAGGGTGAAGATTTTTGGTGGGCACTAGGTTGATGAATTTTCCTAAGGGAAATTTGAAAATTTTCTAAGGCAAAATGAAGAAAATGTGTTTTCAAGGTGAAATTCTCCAGACGATGAATTTGAAAGGAACTGCCTAGGTGAATTCGCCCATGCTCTTCGTGAAGATAGTTTTCTTGAGCCAGAGATGAATAAAATCAAGGTTGTCAGAGCTCCAGCAGGTGAAATGAATTTCTTGAAGATGCAGTTGAAGTTAATATTGTCAAAGATGATACGCCCTTGAGGAAGATGGGTTGAAAATTTGGCTAAGGCATGAAGAATTTGAACGCGAAGTTGGCTAAGGAAAATGATGAGCCCTTGGAGATCAAAGCGTGAAAATTAGGTAAGTAAAATGAATTCATATTATGAGGTGTTCTAATGCTCTTCTCCTTGCTTGTTTTGTAGGAGGAATGTCGAGGCCAGAGCACGATGTCTGGAAGTGGTGAAGCACGATGATATTACAACCTTCAGAGGAAGATAAAGTTACGAGTTTCACATGAAGGAAGAAAAAGTTGCAAGAAATTGGCTAAGTGTTAGCTCAAGTGACAAAGAAGTTGAAGAGCAACGTCAAGAAAGAAGATCAAGGACAGTGTGAACGCGTCTACAAGCGGAATCTTCTAGAAGATTGATTGTGGGCATTTATTGCCTTTGCTATTTTTGGGAGTGAGTGGGAATCTTTGATTCATTTAATGTACCACTCCTACTCGGCAGTTTTTAGGGTTAGGGCTGAGGTGGCACAATTTTAGCCACTCTATTGATTGTAACCCTAGCCGTCTTTTGGGACTTGGCTATATATAAAGGGGGAGTCCCCCTCATTTGTAACTCATTAGACAGTAGAATTAGAGTAGAAGTCGGAGTAGAGAGACAACTAGGTGATAGCTTAGGAGTAACTTAGTATAGATTGATAGTGTAGTTTGAAGAAGAGGGAAAGTTTTCCCTTTGAAAACTTTGTAAGAAATTGTTGTGAACACTCTCTCAATAAAAGAGTTTTTCATTGATGGTGAATTTCGTCTTTGTTGTGAGTAGCTAGCAAGGTTTCTTCGTCCTTCCGATTCAAATGGTAGTGTAAATTAGTTCAAAGTAGTATAATTTTCATTCCATGCAAGTAGATGTTAGCTGTGGAATGTGGTGTTTGATCTAAGCAACTTCGTCTATCCATACCACTAGTGTGTTTGCTGATGGTGAATGCGCCTTGTGTGGTCAACTGGAAACATTGTGGGCCTAACTTCAATCACAGTTTGAATGATGGTATGCGTCGTTGTGATGGTATCTTCATGTCAAGTGGTGGTTTGAACATCTTTAGTCATCTCCCTTGAAGATTGCACCGACTGGTAGCTGCCCCGATGCGAGGCAAAGCGAAGTTTGGTTGAAGTTTGCTGAAGTTGAGCTCCATATCCCAGACTTAGAATAGAATTAGACTCTCTAAACCTTACACCATTTCAATTCAGTACTTTCTGGTTAGAATAGGAAACCCGCTTCATAGACAAATCTTTCGAGCATTTTAATTCCTTTTCCACTGCGAACAATTCCGTAAGTCCCCTTGAAATACCAGCAAATCACATTGAGCCAAACTGAGCCTATTCGCACTAAAGAACCTTGGAGTTGAACGCATGAAATTTCTTGCAATCTTAGCATGCGGAATACTTTGATCAAGAGAGAATAGGGAAGCCGTTGGCAACTTTATTCTACGTTGGTGCGGTCACGAAAAACACATCAACACCGCCTAGCCTAAAACTTGTGCAAAAGTTTGACTAAAGAAAGGGAAAGCAAGGTGACATTGAGGGTGTCAAAATTAAGGGTAACATTAAAAAAAGATGAGACCTGGTTTGGTAGACAATCATGTTCTAAAGAGACCTAGTTTGTCAGATTTTGAAAAAGCTGAGGGCTTTCCGAAAAAGCGTCAAAAAAGCAGATTTTTGAAAAATTAAAATTTTCCAATCTTCAAGAGGAGCAAAAAGTAGATGGACCTAGATTGATGAAAATTGAAAACGCTGACCACCTATTTTTGAAATGTGATGCCCTAGAAGATTGGACCATGAAAAAGCATGCCTCTATGCTTCCCAATCCCGAATCCACAAAGAACACTGAAAAAGCACTCTGTTTGAGCCTCCAAATCTTGATGAGAAGAAAAATATATCTTTCTTCCTTTAGATGATTCTGCAAAATATGAAGAATGATTGCCAAAAGCCTTCTTGAATAGAGTTTGAAGATGAAAAAGCGCTTTCTTTGCAAAGCCCTAAAAACTCAAAGCTTCTCCAAGAAGAAAGAAACTTTGTATGCAAAAATATGAGTCCATTTGCACGTGCAACGATGAATTCCTCCATTGTAGGGCGAAAAAGCATGCTCGTGAGGATGCATATTTGATCAACGAGCGACCGAAGCCAAAAATGGCTAAGTAATAAGATGCTAGGAGCCTTGACTGGAAAGGGGCGCCTAGACATCCCAGAGTTAGTCATTTTCTGCATTTTTTCAACTTTTGCTTGCTTCTGCTTCCAAGGAGGCCTACCTCCGACTTCAACAAGCTGGAAATCTAACGCTGCCAACTGATAAAACCTTTTTGATCATGGCAAGCTCATGTTTGACCACTACTGCAGTGATTGTTAGCTTCATACCGGCGTCCGACGTCATCTGATCATGATTGCGAGCTCTCAAAACTACCGACGGAGGCTGAATTGGAAAGAAGGCATGTCAGTATCAAAAATATTCTAAGGCATTAAATCCCAGGCGCCCCTAGCTGACAGGGGGGCCCAACATCCCATGCCTTAGCCATTTTTTCATGATTTTCAAAATTTTAACTTTTTTGTTCTGCGTGTTTCCGCCAAAAGCTAGTGACCCCAGTTTGAGTGTCATTTCCCGCTCGTCGCTAAATAAAAGAGACTGAAAGGCAGTTAATTAGGAAAGCTTGATCATAACTGAGATGAATTATACCCTTTGCCAACCCTCAACATTGCATCTAATTGATTTTCTGAGAACTTGAACTGGGTTGACAGAGGAGTTTGTTGAACTTTCGAATGGGAAAAAATTAAACTAAGTGTTGAAAAGCTAGGCGCCTCTACTTGATAGGGGCACCTAAGCTTTCATGCCTTATAAATTTTTTAATGATTTTCATCTTTCTTTCATTTTCTTCAATTTCCACAAAACGCCACTGTTCAATCCACATTTTTTGCCGTTTGATGGACCCTCGACACTGGATGATGAATCAACTAATGAGCCTGAACATAACTGAGATGATCTCTTGCTTTTCCCAGCCCTAAAAATTGCTTTTGATTGTTCCTCTGCATGACTGAACTGAGCTAATGAGGAAAATTGCACGTTTTTCGAAAAGAGGGCGAAAATAAACTAAGGCATGAGATGCCAAGTGCCCTTCTTGGCCAGGGGTGCCTAGCATTACTAGAGTTAGAAAATTTTTCACCAATTTCAACTTTTTCTCATTTGCCTCCTCCGTTCACCATTCTGCATGTTTCATTCACCATTTGTCGATGTCTGTGCAGCATTTGAGACTTTGAATCTAACACCTGGCAGCTGACCTTCCTCCATTGATGACTTCGAAGCTCATGCTTTGCCTTCTAAAAAAGAAAAATAGACCCAACAGAGAAAACCTGACCTTTTGATGATTCTAATCGAACCAGCCTGCTTGGGAATTATTTTCAACCAATCAGAATCAGTTAGAACCCTCCAAATAAAGATTCTATTTTTAGAAATTTTTGCTAGCATCCATTTGACAACAAACCCAGAAAACCCTGACCCAAGTCTATCTTTAGAAACTTTCTAAAAATAGAAACTTTCTAATTTTAGAAATATTGACTTTTGACAAAAAATATTACAAGACTTTGACCACTCTTTACAAAATGCCTTAATGAAGCAAAATTTTTTGATTGGGCACAATAGTCTGAAGTAACCGTGCCATGAATTTTTCATTTGTTGTTGTCCTAGATTCATGTGAGCAATGGTGTTGTACTAAATTTTGGCCTTTTCATCATTTGTCAAAACCCTTTTACCTATTTCACTCATTTTTAAATTTTTTGGATCTCTTCTTTCCTTCTTTGATACAATTGGAATTCTTTATTGTTGAGTTGCATAAAAACTTGTTAAATCGAACCCTGCAGGTTGACAAGATCTTAGCTTTGATACTATTGTAATGTCCCCTTTTTGTAATTTTCACTATTTTCTAATTTTTCTGTATTCTTCATATTTTTCTAAGCAAGGAATTGCAAATCGAGATAAAAACGAAAAATGCTGATAACTACTGAAACTTATTATGAAAGAAAGAAACCCTCGACTTTGTTAGAAAGCAAATATGAAACCTTCATGCACTGAAGTCTGAAATGGATCAAATGTTATACTTAATAATATATGACTGGAAATTGTATAATATTAGTGTAAAATGTCATTCAAACTGCAGATCTGATATTAAAACACCAACACAAGTACAAACTTAATAATATTATAATATTTTGCATTTTCCAATGTTAAATCTCATTTCAAAAAATGCAGAAATTAAGCAAGTTGATACCAAACTGTCCAAATCAGCCAACAACAAGCAGATTGCCCTACAAAATGCTGATCATAAATGCCAAAATGGTTCATCCTCAACGGAGAATGATAAATGCTGATTTTCCCTAAATGAAAGGCTGGAAAAGGGTGTAAATTCTGATCGCAACCCTCAAAGTGGTCAAAATGTTGGTAGCCCACCTAAAAATATGACAAAATGCTGGTCACCCTCCTTGGAAGTGGTATGACTCTATAGGTAATCAATATTCTGGAACAGCCTGTGATTAATGCCTCAAACCCTCCAATCTGCAGATTGCCCTTGAAAATCAATGATATCAGCAATAAACTTGATTAGGGCCTCTCCAAACCCTCCCAAAATGGTATGGATCAGTTCTCGGGTAGGCGATCAAAGCAAATGTACCACCATCAACAATTAAATGGGCAGAAATAACTAATATATCAAAGACCTTGGGCTGGGTATTGGCTGGAAATGATTTGATTGTGTCCTCTACCTAAATGGCTCTCCAAATCTATACAAAATTAATGATGAACAGCAGCAATAAGTTTTGGAAATTCAACGATGAGACCCTCCAAATGCCAATTTCCCAATTCTCTTGAAAATATAATTGCCCAACTTGAAAGTATGCACCAAAACTTCAAATCAGCTCATTGTTGGAATTGCCAATGCTAGAGGAGGGTGGTTTTCATCTTCACCTCCAAAATGGAAATCCAAGAGGGTTTTCATCATCAAAGATCTTTGAAAACAACCAAGGGTTTTTGTCCTTGGATGAGTAGAATGATTGAAATGTTTAATCCAAAAAGTGAACAAAAAGGCGAAGTGAATGCCAGATACAAAAATGAGGATAGGCACCCTCCTTTTATACATTTCTAAATTTGGCCATTAATTAAATTTCCCTTCAATTAGTATAAAATACTTTAATTGTATATTATTTTAAGTATTTAAAAATACTTTTTATTTGAACATTTTTTTTAAAAAACTTGTTTTATTTTAATAATAATATGATTTAAATTGCTCTTTAAATTAAAAAATATGGGCCCCAATTTAAAATAACAATAGGATTTATTTCCCTTTATTTGCCTTTTAGCCTACGGAAAATGGAAATAGGCTAGAGGCCTTCTCCTTGGCCCTTTTTCTGAAAAGAGGACATGGCAAAAATGCTAGGACATTCTCAAATAAAATGACCATATTCAGATATCCTCTGTGTATGAAGGGATGAATTTTGTAATCAAGAGGCTGAGACCATTCAAAATCTCTAGCACACAAAATAGTACTCTTGGGAAGAGGACAAGAGAGATCTAGCTCCAAATAGATTTTGGCATAAATAGATTAACCATGCCCATGGAAAGGTCTTGAAATATTCACTGCCTTCCCTAGGGATCCAACAATTGTCTCAAAGGCATAGGGAGACTTGAATTCTTGAGGAAGACCATACATCCTAATCAAGAATGGGGCTGTTGTAAGGATTTCCTCTCATGAAAAGACTAGCATTCCAATAGAAATATGGACCTCCTCTGAAAACTCCATCTCTATCAGTTTCATTTGCAAATATTGCTATGAAATACCAAAATTGTGTTTTGTATTCTCCCCAAGTCTTCTAGTTCTTTCTTGCCCAAATAACTATTTCATCCAAAGATAGTTGAAAGCCTAGAAATTGACAAATCAAGCTATGGCCTTGGAATGTAGAAACATTCTTTTTGAACTCATCCAGATTAAGATCAATAATTGGGGATCCTTCTAGAGTTGGCATGCATGTTGTAGATGTTCTACTAGAAAGATCTTTCTTCTTAGCAGCCACTGAAACAGCTGCATCAATTTCTTTTTCACGAACAAATCATCTAGAACTAGATCTAACTACTATGTCTCTAAACGAACAAGAGGGGAAGCAACCCCCGCCCCCAACTTCCAAGAGCCATTTTAGAGGAAACAAAGATCAACAGATAAGAGAAAATAGATAATAGAAAATTGTCAGAGCTTCACCCCAAAGGTATGCACACTTCCAATAAAATCATCCTACTTAATTCAATTCGCTCATTCAAAAAGTGCACTAATCCTCGAAACCCTATTACAGAATTAGTGAGTAATTTGGACTAATGTTTATCAAGCAGCATGGAATAATCCATGATTCCATAGTATTAACATATTCTGTTATTCTAATTGTACAGTATATCTGTGATTAAATGCAAAGGATAGAAATTATATATCTGTAATGTCTGGGACCAGAACAGCCAACAGAGATATATCCCAAAATGGCAAGAAGAGTGAACAAATGAAAACAACATGATTTTAGTAATTAAATCAAAGGCACGGCAGTGGTTATCATGGAAACAGAAAACGGGGACAGAAAATGAAAAACTGATAGCAGGGAAATTGATACAATGAATGGAGATGTGAACAATGATGTATCAGGGTAGGACAAGAGACATTAGATTATAAAATTAGCAAACTATTGACAGTTAGGAGGAATGAAACATCTTTGAATGGTTGACTTCCATCTGCTGAGGAATAGAGCTATAATATCACTTTATAGGGGCCAACTACATGATATAAAGACCTTTGCAATATTGTGGGATATTACATTATTCCTCAACCCACTTCATGAATAGTTATTCGTATTACTTTTGTTTATATTTTTTTTATGTACAGTAGGCATTCAAATGTGGTCATATGTTGATTCCTACCTAGTGCACTACTGGTTACTTAACTAATCACCTTGCTTAAAAGTTATTTTCATTCTTTCTTCTAATTAGTAGTTATTTGTCAGTAATTTCAGACAGTTTCTTTAGTGGATATGTGATTATACTAGGATACAGATAGGAGTCACAACCTTCTGATAGGAAGGAACTGTTATAGAACATCATTTAGAATAGAGATTTTTTAACTCAAACTACTTTTCTCATTTAGATGCAGATTTGCTTGAGGATTATGAAAAAGCATGTGCACTTGAGGATGAGTCTCTAGCTGCGGCATTCTCAGAGCTCATGGAAATAAGTGAAGAACAGGTTGTTACCAACTTTATCAATTTGGGCGTTTCTTCATTTCTTGTCATGTTTGATTCTTTTCTCTTTTTTATGTTAAGATTCTAGGGAAATGTAACTCAGAAAAAAGTTACTCTGTACTAATTGTAAATATATTCATATCCTTCCATATCATTAGAAAACATTTTATATGAATAAAGTAGAATTCATCATCTATTTTTGTTCATAGGTGATGTATTTAAGAACTTGAAGTGACCTTTTAAAAATTACTATATCTTCTCTGATTTGATGTTCCTCCTTTATTTCCACCATCATGAGATTTGAAAACTGCACAAGCTTAGAGTGAACTTGTAAATCTTGTGTTCCCCTGCTATATTCATTTTTCAGCTCACAGGTTCAACTTGTTGGAAGGGCATGCACCAATGGACCTCTTGAAACGATACTCTCAAAGTCAACAGAAATATCAGATCATACAATCGTAGAGAAAAAAAAAACTGCAGCTTCATAATTTAAAAATAAAACGCATTGAACTTGGGTGGGAAATCCTCTATGGAGACTCCCTTGAGTGCACTCTATGGGATTCTGAAATCATACTGTTGAACCATACATCTTGAGACACTGATGAAAGAAAATACTTTGACAAGCACAAATATTTTGAACCTGAAAGATGCTTGTATTACTTGATTGATGAGTGACCAAAGAGTATGTATACATGATATGCATTGTTTTGCTTTTAATTTTTGTCAAGATCCTTAACAGGAATTTTCCGTAAACTTACAATTGTTTGAGTTTTTGCACAGAGTGATTACAACAAATAGTTGTTGGACATCAACAAATCTGTATTTCATGAATAAAAACAGCTGCTTCTATCCTTAATGAATTCAGACATTTTTACGAACATTTGTCATGCTGAATTGACCACCCTATATATATTTTATCAAATTTTCTGCACTTCCATCAATGAGCATTTATTCAAACAGTTTCATGAAGCATTTCCACTTTCCCAGATAAACATTTCATCATACGGTTTCATGAGGCAGATGTGTTATGTTTGTTTTCAAAAATAAAACTTCTGAATTTTCAACAGTTTCAAATAACATTCATTGTATGTTGATATTCATTAGCAATATGATTCCAACATACATTTAAGTTTCAATAACAAAGGTATATTAGCATTCACTGCAAGGCAGGCAGATTATCAGGAGAAATGAATATTTTTCTGACCTTTTAATAGTATGAAACTGATCGCAATTTGGACTGTTTTAGCCAAAGCGGGTAAGAAATCTTCCAGCCATATATGTCTTGTAGCTGATGGTGACTCTCTTCCAGCATGTCCCACTTTACTTATATTCCACATCCCTTCTAAAGTTTCCCCGATGACTCTGGAGCTACGAACACTTCTTGTTTAATGCTGCGGTCAAAGATAGAAATGAAACAAATTATGATATACTCCTTCACTCAAGTGCTGCACAGGTTCATGGTAAATAGAGCTCTAGTCATTGAGATGGCCTCGCTAGCATAACTGCGATTTTTAGCCTCATTACATTGCCACTTTAAAAGATTATATGGTGACATATAATTAATTGGACTGCAGGACTGAGGTATTTTGAAATGCTTCAGCGACTCCTTAATTTCTTGTCCCACATTACCTACTCTTTCCAAAAATAGGACTTGAGCAACCTTTGAATGCAATGGCAGGATTAAACTGTTGCAACCACCTTACATCGGGTCTTGATTAATGTGCATTAAATATTTCTCTGAGGTTCCACAATAGTATGGCTTCCTCTGTACAGTTTCCACTGGTCAGCACAGCTAATTTAATATATATTTGGCTTCACTCTTCAGCATAAGACTTCTCTATCATTTGTATGCCCTCTGGAGAAATGTTATTTAAAGATGCCAAATATTCGATGGGTACAGATATAAAGATTACAAACACTGAGTTGAAAATATATCCTTATTTTTCATTCATGGCGTCCTCTTTCCTGTGTAGTTTTCATCCTGGTGCCTCTATTCCTTGGAATTGTTTTGGACACTTTCAAATTCCCAAAAATAATGTCTTCTGCAATCTTCTACAAACCTTGTCAATTTTTTCTTGCCTGGCAAGACTTCACAAAATTGAACTAACCCCCTCTGTTCAATTTCAGAATTTCCAAACAATTAAACCTGTGCATAGTTTTTGAGTGAAACTACCTACTAATCAGCCAGGAAAGATCTTCCACTTCCACAGCCGATGTTCTTTGTAAAGGATTTCGTCCTCACAAAGCCTTTGGGTGAACTCCGTTCAACCAACATATCCCCCAAAAATGACTCCAAAATACTTTTATTCGTTCTTCCATAACTCCTCACCCCCTTTCTTGAAAATTGAATATTTACTTTTAGTTAAATTCTTTTTTTTTAAATAATCCTTATTTCACCGAAAAATGACATTATAAAATCAATTAACTTTTCTGGCACTTTAGTCCCTTTTGCCTACATTTTTTAAAATAATTAATTTAACTTGCTTTTTAATTTATGTTTTTTCGACAACTTACAATTATTTAATTATTAACTATTTTCCGCACAACCAACTAGAAATGCAAAAAATGCAAAAACCGACTGGAAGTGACATTTGAGGATGCCAAAATACTCTAGAGCTCATTGGGAGCATCAAACATCTCCTTGGCATGGTTGACGGTTACCGAGAAAGCCAAAGTTAATTTCAATGTTGAAGTAACCAAAAAATGGGTACATTCTATGTCACAAGATTCGAATTCGAATTCGAATTCGCAACAATGAAATTCGGATGAAATTCGGCAAGGAAAAAATTTGAAAAGTATAAAATTCGGATCAAATTCGCCTTATGTAAATTTTTTTTTTTTTTTAATAAATATAAGTAATATATCCATAAAATTGTTTAAATAGTTTAACATTGATAAATAGATTTGAAATCATTACAAAAAGATGACACATTTATAAAATATAAACCATAAGAAACATGTGAAATCACGTTTGCGAATATGTTCTTTTGTCAAAAAGGTACAATAACAACCAAGACTTTAGAACTTCAAAAAAGCTCCAAGTCATCAAGAGCACTTGGCTGCGATGCTAAATCATCATCATCTGTATCACTGCTCAATTCATCATCTAGAAAGTCAGGGTCATCTGCAACTTGCATTGCTATGTCTTCAAAAATTTCTTGTGAGGAAGAGTTCTTTGCTGCTTTGTTCATGAATAATTTTAAATTGCTGCGAACATAGACAAGATCTCCCAACTTTCCAGACAACAATTTATTCCTTTTTTTGGAATGGATGTGTTCAAAGCAACTCCAGTTCCTCTCACAAGCCGATGAACTTGCTCCCTGACTCAAAATGCGAACAGCAAACTCTTGTAGCTCAGGAGTTTGTCCTCCATAGTCCAACCACCATCTATATCCAGGTATACGTGCCAAGTCATATTTGGCTGCTGCCATTCCAAACATCCCTTCTCCTTTCTTGTATTCCCAACATTGATCTCTGATTAGTGCTGAAATTGTTGCATTTGATGCATGCTTTTGAATGGCTTCAAAAAGCCCTCCCATAATTTCAGAATCACCTTTTCTATTAATAGAAAACAACTTAGGCTCTAAAAAACAAGCTGCTGCATGTAAAGGTGTGTGCATCATTTTCCATCTACAATCAACTGTCTCCCATATCTCCATGTATTCTGCTTCTACATTGTTTAGTGCTTTTTGAATAGATTCCTTACAACGGTCCATGCTTTCATAAAGCATGCCAAGGCAAGGAGTGTCACCATCAACCATACGAAGCACGTCAACAATTGGTTCACATATAATCAAAACTTTTGCTGCACTTTCCCAAAAATTGCTATTTAGAATAATTTGCTCTATGTTCTTCCCCTTAGGACCTTTTGAAAGCACAGAATTTTCCCACTGATTGGAACAAATAACAGCCCTCAAAGCTGCTTTTTCTTCAACCACTCTTTTCAAAGTGATATAAAATGATGCAAATCTTGTTTCACAAGGCCTCAACAACTCCTTGGATGCATGCTGCCTATAAAGACTCAATGTGAGACGATGATTCCGTATGAAATTTGCAATTGCTCTCCCTCTATGAATAGCTTCATGTACCCATGGGAATTTAGCCAAGTCATGAAGCAGCAAATCGAGACAATGTGTTGCACATGGGCTCCAATATATTCTTGGGTACTTCTCTGTAATCAGTTTCCCAGCTCCCACACAATTTGCTGCACTATCAGTTACAACTTGAACCACATTTTCCACCCCTACTTCAAGAATGGCTTCCTCTAATATTTGGAAAATATACTCAGAAGTTTTTTTGCGGTTCATGGTGTCAATCACTTTCAAAAACACAACACCATCAGGAGAAGACACCAAAACATTAATCAATGGCCTTTGACATATATCTGACCATCCATCACTCAATATAGTGCAACCTGTTTCATTCCAAGAGGCTTTGACATCAACTAATTTCTCAGTCACTCTATCTTTTGACCTCTGCAAAAGAGTTGTCCTAAAAGCCTCTGAAGTTGGGGGTGTGTACCCTTTGCCAAACTCTGCAACTTTCTGAATTGCATTACGAAAATGCGGATTCCTTGCAACATTGAATGGAATTGCACTCGAGTAAAACAAATCAGCTAAGGCATCATCCACCTGTTGTTTCTCTACTGGTTTCCAAAAACTGTTCAAGGTTCCACTCTCTTTTGATTTACCCACATGCCTAGGTAAGGTGGAAGAGGAAGACATGATAGATGCTGTGTGTCTAGACTGAGCCATTTCCTCTTCTATTCTCTGCTTTTTTTGTGCATTCTTCATCTTTCCTACAATTGAAGAGGACTGTTCTTTCTCTAAAGCAGCTCTCATTTCTGGGGTAACGTTTGGACATGCTTCAACACCTCCTCCTGCACCCCCTGAAATACCAAGTAAATGGTCCATTGCCCTTGTCAAACCTCCAGTAAAAGGTTTGTAACACTTGTTGCATGTGAGACTTGTACCATTGCGAGTGACATATTTCCATGCCTCGGCAGTTGATTTCTTGGGAGCCATAAAGTAACAATCTGTATGTTTAAAAGACAAAATATGAATTTTAGTTTTATAATACAAATGAAAATGATGTAATCGTATAAATGCAAATGCCAGACAATATTCATCATACAACTATGACTGCGTACATAAAATTCTATGACTGCATACAGCTGCAGCATGTAGGTGAGCAGACAAATAATGAAAAAAATTGTCATGTACACTTGTAATTTTGTAAAGAATATAGTAATTTTTTATTTTAATTTTAATTATTAAAACTAACAACATAAAATAAATATATATTAACTTTTTATTGTAATTTTTAAAAACTGAATACTAAAATTGAGATAATGTTAAATTTCCATATATTAAATATAAATTTAATACAAATAAAATAATAAAATATTTAATATTCCACATTTTATTAAATATTAAATACTTAATAAGTTAATATATATAAAATATATAAAATATTAAAAAAATTAATTTAAATCTAACTGAATAAACACAGAATTAAATCTAATATTAATAAAATAATAAAAACTATATAAATATTATATCTAATAATTAATATTAATAAAATAATCAAACCCTAATATTAAATCTAATTTTAATAAAATAAAAATTAAGAAAGCAAACATAAATAAATAATACAATATTAAATAAAATTATGAAAATCTAAGAAAAACCCTAAATTTTTCGTCAAAAAATAAATCATGGAGATCTGAAACAAAAAAAATAAAAATCGCCTACCTTCGACTTGCAAATTGCAGTTGCAGAAGAAGACTTCAAAAGATTTGAAACCCGAAACTGGAGGCGGCGGCTTCAAACTGGAGGACGCGATTTGCAGAAATAGAAGAAACGAGCTTCAAACTGGAGGACGCGATTTGCAGAAAAGAACACGATTTGCAAAAAAACGCCTTTCAGTCGACCTTGGAGAGCTTCGAAACTGCGAAAACCTTCCTGTTCCGCGTTTTTTAGACTGAGAAACTTCGCCGGAAATGGACGCGATATTGCTAGTCGGGCGTATTTATAAAAATATTCAACTGAAACCCTAAAAAATACCTTTTAAGATTTTTTTTTTAATAAATTCAACGCTTTACGAATTTTAACGAATTTCAACGAATCAACGATTTTTATTGTTTTTTTATCGCCGAATTCCGAATTCAAAAATTGTGGTACATTACAATTCACCCTCCCCAAGATTGCTTGTCCTCAAGCAATGCTAGGACACCCTCAAAACACTTGACTGAGCCAAATTGAAACCAAGTATGATTCCAGGGTGCCAAATCAATATTTGGAAAAAACCACCATGTTGTCACTACGCCACTCTGATTAAAACTGTCCACTCATCATGCCAAGTTTGTGCTCTCCTCGTCTGTGATCCAAAAATATAACCATCCTAAACCCAGATTGAACCTGTAAGAGTTGAATTCCATATCACAAAAAACCATGCTGCCAAGACACCTCAATGTGGTTCACACCAGTGATCCTATTGGCTAACATGATCTTGGGCAATAGGAAAACCGAAAAACATTTTTCTCAACAAGAGAACATGGCCCTCCACAACAATCATCGTGGAGCTCCTAAAGTGAAGTAGATTAATCCTTGATAAGCAACTGATATAAAAAGTGACAACAGTATCAACTCTGAAATTGGCTATCTTGGGAATGCTTCCACTATCATAAATTGATAGTACCTCATTAACACGTAATCTCCAAGTGTCAAAAAAATAGTCCAGAGCACACCAACTCACACAACCAGCTACAATCGTCAATGCAACATCTAAAAATATATAGATTAGCAATAGGGAATGACTACAATAATCATTACTCCCTAATGTGGAATTTAGAAATAACTGAACCATGTTTGAAAAATTTCCCACAATCCGCTTCCATAAAACATACAAGTGCTCAAAATCTATTTTCTCATTAACTGATGTTGCCAAAATCAGTATTGTATTGTTGAAGCAGAAGTTGTCATAATGACGTACTCCTGAACACCTAGGAGATGCAAACATGGAAATGGCTGGAAGGACTTCTCCAATGATAGAATTATTTTCATCATTCAACTCCAACCAAAAAATACTCCACTCCTCAGCGGAAAATGCTCGCCAATCCATCTGTGAGCAAGAAAACCAAGTCCTATGTTGGCTGATTGGAAGGTGGACAGCAGCTCCAATTCTGCAATCTTGTTCACCACCCTAATCCTCAGTCATTACCTCACAACTAGGAATTTCAGGTGGATCCCATATCTTGTGATCGTCACCAACCATAACACTAAAATTAGGAAGTGTTTCATCCTTCATCACAATGAGAGAATTACCTAAAGTAGACTCTGCATCCTTCTCAAAAGGAAGATTATCAACAAACTGAAAAATATTTCTATTATCTTGATCCAACCATCTGTCCCTTTGTTCCAACTCTGCACCTGCCAACTTGGGAAATTTCTCGAACTCAAACTCTGCATGAAACCTATCAAGTTTATCTATTACCTGCTTGAATTCCTTAGCTTTTTCCTCTTTTTCTTGCTCCCTAAACTGTTCTGCAATAGCTAGGTGAATTTATGCCTCTTGAAGAGACATTTGAGTACTCTCCAAAGAATCCTTAGTAGACTTAAGCTCAAAGGTGAGATTATCTACTTCTTTCTCTTTTCCCTTCAATGCAACAAGAACCCTGTCTACAAGCTTGATAGAATGATACCTATCTGAAAGTAAGTTCAAGAAATCTGATTTCATAATCCCCAAAGTTTATTTGACTAATTGTTGAACTGCAAGAGAGGACCCTCCTTTAATGTCTTTTTTGTCTTCTCTCAATTTGGGCCTTCCAAAAGAGATCTTCAATGAACTTGTGTGTGTCGTCAAAATGAGTTAGGGCTGCGACAATCATATCTTCAGTTGCTTTCAGCTGATTCATCAAACTATGTGACTCAACTAGACCAACGATCCAAATTGGGTTCAGACACTGAATTTTCTGATTTGTTTTCAAGAGCATGCCTCTCAAATTCAACTTCCTCTATAACATCCTCTTTGCATAATTCATGTTTTGAGGTTAAGACAACACTTTGTTCATAAGGAATTTCATCAACTGTTGTAACTTCATTTTCTATACCAGCAATAATCTCAAGTTCATTTGATAAATCTTCTTTCCACAACCTGTTGATTTTTCTCTTTTTTGATTTCATCAAGAAATCATCCTCATTTGCTCCAATCTCTTCATCAAATTTGGAATTTTCCAAGTCCATTATTTTAGTTCCCAAAACTTCATTCTGAATGACATAATCATGCATTAATTGCTGCTAGGAAGAATACCAGAATCATCATATAACTTTTAGAAAACTATTTATCACTTGTCAACATCAAATTGTCCTGATTTGATTTTGTACTTGCACATGTTACTTATAGAATGTACTCCATTTTCATGTTACTTGATGAACTTACTACTTAGTAATATATAGTATATATCATATATGATAATACACTATAGTTTTCTGACTTAACTTACCATGCTACTTTGCTGCTAAAATGCCGACTCAACCACACTGAGTGAGTTGTGTTCATTATGGCATTACTTCACCTAGTGGAATTGCATTATTCACCTAACACTTGATTTGCATATTATTGCACCTGCTTGAGACAAAGACTTACAAAGTGTAGACCACATATAATGCTTATAAGATTGCATTGCACATGCTCCAAACTAATCTGGTTTATAATGAAAATGCTTGCCTCCTTCGAAACCTTTGCTTTGGAGGTAATGATAATCAGATAATTTCATTCTTTATATATACATGATACTGCAGTGGGGACAAAATCAGGTTGGCTCTCTTACAGTTATTATATTTTCTCCTTTATTTTTAATTTCTATAATATAATATTTTATTTTGGCTTTCTTTTATTAATACACACATTATTGTATTTTTTTCAAGTAAGGCATCTCAAAGTTTTTCTCAAGTACCGAATGATTGAAGTAAAGAAGTACACAGTGGCATTTGATGTATGCTTGTTGAGCTGTTATTTGTGAAAATGGCATTTGCATGTAATTCCCTTGCCTTGTTTTGGAATTTTTGGTGCTTAGTTTCCACTTTTATGAGTGACTGGAAATTTTGGAATTATACAATTTTTGGAACCTGAGTTAGTTAGAAGTTAGAAACTTAGAACCATTTTAGAGGTGAGGCATGTTGCTAAAACAACATCTTTTGGAAGAATGGCGGGCTTCTGTGCCCAATATGCAGGAAAGGGTATTTAAAGCAACAGTCACAGTTGATCTATTGTGAATGTTGTGAACTAAAGCTGGATATACGGAGTGATCAGGTACATTTGACATAACTGTAATCTGTTCAATCATTCTCTGATGGTATTTGAAATTTGGTCAAAATCAATATATGTTATGAAGAAAGTGTTTAATTTTATTTGTGTAATTCTCTTAATGTCAGTCTAAATGGATGTCTAAATTTGGAATATAAACTGTGAGTTTTTCTTAGTTTTTGTTTTTCAAGTATCACTCCCTTTAGATTTTGGTTACATGTATCTATAATTTTAGAAATGTCCAAGTTCCATCAAGTATCATGGAGAGTATAACACAAATTTTCATTTTTTTAAGACTTGATTTTTGTGTTTCATTTTCCAGGTAATTTAGACAGCACCTACAGTGATTTGGTTGGGTACAATCAATGTATCATTATTTTCTATCCACATTCCAAACACATAACAACAATCAAACTATTAGTATAACATCCATCAGAAGAAGATTGGTGTCGCATGTTGTTTTTTCATTATGGGGTGTAATTGTATTGGTGGCATTGTTACTTGGGTCCTACTCCTTTTGTGGTTGTGTAATCCTCTATTTAGAGTGTTCAATTTGTTGCAAATGTTAAAATTAATGTCATTGATGAAAAAAAAGATTGCTGTCCAAAAACCAAACAGAATGAGATTTGAATCCCCATATTCAAGGGTAGATCGCACTATTTCAAGGCAGTTTATGATCTTTGAAGAATGCTAGCCAGCCTCCTTCATATTAGCGCCCAAGCCAGATTTAAACTAATACCTATGCTGGCCGACCCCCTTTGCAACATGGAAATTAAAGATTAAATTATGTAAAATATCCTTCCAGATGTATGAAGTTTTTGTGATTGTTTTCAGTTTGATAGATGTGCCATTTTATCAAACTAAGCTCATTACAATGCGTAAATTGAAATAGACTTTTAAAGGAAATGCATACATTAATCTGATAAACAAATTCGGAGCTCTATTTTTTCACATTTGACTGTCATAAAATGTTACAATGGCAGAGATGTAACTACAGTCTTACACATAATCAGTCTGGGCACTAAAATGGACAGATATGCATATCATCAATGCTCGGAATGAGCTACAGCAGTACACTCTTAAACCTTTCACTAAAGACCAGTATGCAACCACAATGATAACTGATTTACAACTCGTTATTAGCAGATTGAACAAGCATAATGTAATGTCCCCATTTTCGTGAGCATCAGTTTTCGGTGGATTAGCCTATTTTCTGACCCTCGTAGGCTAATGGAGTTGTTCTGTGGGTCTTGTTTGGCAGATTTCTTATTAGTTGTTGGTTTCTATTTCCTGGATTCAGTTGATGTTATATTTGCACTTTATATTATAAAGTCATATTTTAATATTTGTAAAGTGCAAATATTATAATGATTAAAAAAGAAAGTTTCTAGAAGGGCCGACCTAGTCTTGGAGAAAAGTATAAAGAGAGGGTTATCCAAGCTTCTAATCATCCAGGGATTGATATGTGTTTTGAAGTTTTGGTTTGAAGAAGGAACCAGCTAGGGTTTTTGCCATTCTTGAGCCTTTGGGAACGAAACTCTCATTGGTTGTGCAATTTTGAGGCTATGAAACTATCAGCTGAGATTATTGTCAATTGTGGGCTTCATTTCAGAAGTTCAACTTGTGCTTGCATTGCAAATTTTGTGGCCTTTGGCCAAATTTGGAGATAGAGATTGCAAATCAGCTTGTCGAAGCTTTTTGAGGAAATCGATTTGGGAATAGAGATTTCATATCAGCTTATTGAAGCAAAATTGTGATAGTTCGATTGGAGATCAATTTGCAGATTGGTGACAACATTGCTTGGCATTTTGGAGGCAGCTATGATATAAAAAAATATTCTGATTGGTTACCTTAGCCAAGGCGATCTGCAGACTTGGAAGCTATGATTTTGTTCATGCAGCTCCTAATGTGTGTTGGTTGAATATTTTGCAAACTTGTGAGGTTTAGCAAAATGGTGGTTTTAGCCAAAGTGTGTGAGATAAAACTCTCCTAATTAAGGGAAGGCTCCCCCTTTTCTACTAACTAAAACAAATATGGGTGGAACGATAACCTTTCCTCTTGTTTTAGGAAAGATTAAATTCTTTTCACTTCGCAGAAAAGTAGTATTAACTTTTAAATAAACTCTTACAGCAACTTGTAATAAAATCAAGAGAAAGGAAATGAAGTTTCCTGAAAGCTCAAAGACTTCCATCACTTCCTTCGGGACGGGAAAACAATTTCAAACACAAAGTCTTGAAAATATGAGATCCTATCTACCCTTTTTAAAAGATAATCTAATGACAATATACAACACAATACAACACAAAGTCTGCAGGTATGATGTATCTATTAATTACTACAAATGGGAATTATTACGAGCACAAAGACTTGCAATTCTTCTTGATTTCTAAATTCAAATTATGAATTCAACCTTCAACATTCACAGCACAAAGTCTGCAAATATTTCAATTGAAGCTCTCCTTAGCAATTTTCCACAATCTCCAAATAATCACAAAATAATGCTCCAAAATGACATAAGAACACAATGGATGCAA
>VDFB02094361.1:0-24999 GCA_007258455.2 Sequoia sempervirens
GGGACAACCAATTGGGTTCAAGATATGATCCAATTTTTACAAACTGGTGAATGCCCATTAGGATTAAACAGAGATAAAAGAAGATACTTCAGATTGCAGTCCATACCATATGTGCTGGTAAATAATGTTCTCTTCAAAAAGGATCTGAACGGTGTCCTATTAAGATGAATTCATAGTCACCAAGTTGAGAGGGTACTTCATGAATTTCATGATGGAGCTGCAGGAGGTCACTTTGCTCCCAGAACTACTGCCTGGAAAATCATGAGAGCTGGTTACTACTGGCCCAGCTTGTTCAAGGATGCCTATTCCTAGTCAAGAAAGTGTATCAAATGCGCTCTGTTTTCAGGAAAAGAAAAGTTTCCAGCTATGCCCCTGCATCCAATTCAAGTGGAGCATCCCTTCATGAGATGGGGCATTGATTTCATTGGGCCAATAAATCCACCTTCTAGTACTGGTCACAAGTGGGTGCTCATAGCTACAAACTATTTCACAAGGTGGACAAAAGCAGTAGCTTTGAAAGAAGCAAAAGAGTCTTCAGTTTTGAGCTTCTATGAAGATATAGTCACCAAATTTGGAGTTCCTGACTCCATCATATCTGACAATGCTCTTGCATTCACAGGTCTAAGAGTAACCGATTGGGCCGTTAAACATGGAATTCACTTGAATACATCCTCAAATTATTATCCCCAGGGTAATGGTTTAGCTGAAAGCACAAATAAGAATCTCATCAGGATCATTAAAAGAACCATAGAGGATAATCAAAGGACCTAGCACATCAGTTTAAAGAATGCACTTTGGGCAGACAGAGTGACCCCTAAGAGGTCTATTGGTAATTCACCATATATGTTGGTCTATGGCAAAGAGGCAAGATTGCCCCTATCTGTGGAGCTTCCAGCTCTAGACATTGTTCACCAGTTGGAGATGCTTGAGGGACATGACCTAATGTCTGTAAGGTATGTGGAGCTCATGGAGCTTGAAGAGTCAAGGGACAGAGCAATGAAAGCTTTGGAGTATCATCAGCTCCAAACGAAAAGAACATTCGACAAAGGGGCTACAACAAAATCTTTTAAGGCGGGAGACCTCATGCTCAAATGGGATGTTCTGAAAAGCAGGCCAGGCCATCACACCAAGTTTGACAATATGTGGATTGGTCCATTTATTATCACAGGCTGTAAGGAGCACAATGTGTATCGACTGGCCACAACAGAAGGTGAAGTTCTTCCTATCCTAGTTAATGGGATACACCTCAAGCCCTATTTCTGATTTTGATAGGTCCATCTATTGTACATAATAGTTTAGGCTTTATGTTTTCCATAAGCGTTGTTTCAGCGTAGTAAATATTTTTCTTTTCGGTTTCCCCTGTCTTTCCATTTTGGAAATCTGTTGTGTTCTATAAGTCTCATGCAAATTGCAACCATGTGCTGACTGACGTTTTTGTTTGTTCTCTAAGCTTTCTAATGACTCCATACCCAATGGAAAAACTGTAGCTATTGGTTCTCATGTTTAGCAGGCAAACATCCCGCAAAGGTCGCCATAATTGTTGCCTATATTTCACCTACAGTTAAATCAGGCAAGATAATCATATGTTAGATCTTTGAGAGGCCAATGGAACATTCACACGAGGGAAAAGACTCTACATCTATTGCTAGGTCATGGCGAAATCAGTGGGAGAAACTTCCCTAGGGAGATTCGGCATGAAAATAATCTAAGGAGAAGGCAGGCAGGACATTTCAGAGGTCTCGCCGACTAGCAGGGTTTCCATTAAGTCTGAGTGCTTCAAACCAGGGATCCTATCAGCATGAGATCTCTTTTGGCATATAGTCTCGGCGAGTGATGGTATCTCACCGACAACAGTGAACCTTCGGTGTAGCTTTCAAGTCAGGGTAATGTCTCGCCAATGTATGAGGAGCCTCAGATGGAGAGATGCTTTTGGCATAAGAAGGCGGGCTTCGCTAGGAGGTCTTAGCGAAGGTGAAGTCTCGCCAAAAGGAAGGGAAGGGGCCTCGATATGGTTGTCTTCGGCAGGAGTCCTACCGACACAAAAGGAAGGGAAGGGGCCTCGATATGGTTGTCTTCGGCAGGAGTCCTACCGACACAAAAGAACCCCTCGGTATGACTAAGGGACTTTGTCGGGATGTTTCCTCGACTCGTAATGTCTTGCCGAGATTAGAGCTCGGCAAAAGGTGAAGGGCTCACCAACAGTTGAGGATATCGCCCTGAGGTCCTGCCGACACTGGGAAGTCTTGGCGACATAGAAAGTGTCATCGACAAAGGTCTCACCGACCAGTGGAGCCTCCAAAATGAAAAGGAGTTCGCCAAAGGAAAGGGATTTCTACGTGATGTTTTGGCGAACTGAGATTGTCTTTTCGACATGATTTTCATCGATGTAGCGTCTGACTATCGGAGTGATGTCTTACCGACATCACGTGGTCTCGGCGACAGAGGAGAAATCTGTATGACTTTATGAGCTCGATAGAACTCTCATCGATTGTCACACGCTATGCCGACGGATTCAGAGGACATAATCGCATTGGTGAGACACTTTCAGTGTCTCGCCGAGATGCGATTCTTTTCAAAAGAAGTTTTGATCGTCTACAGAGCCTACGTGGAATACGCTCGACCAACCAGGAGGAGCTGAGGAGAGTCATGGCAGTCTTATCAGAGTGAAGAATGTCAATGGGATGAATGCAACATGTATCTATTGTGAGCTCAAGGCATTCAAGGCGTTCAGCCGAAGTGGTTCGAATAGGGCACGATGCCAGGGTCAGAATGAATGTGGTAGCTGTGAAATATCTGAGGAAGACTTCTCCGGGGATGACTCTTCACAGCAGGGAGACGCAGGGTTCTGCATTTAATTTGTCTGAAAGATCTAGGGAGAGATCTTTCCAGGGGAAAATATTTTTGTAAGCCCTAAGGGGCCGACACATTTTGATATATAAGGCTTTTTTTCCTTTTTGTAAATAGTTCAGATTGTGCATTCAAAAGAGTTAGTGATTTTTTATCAATCCTCTCTCGACTAAATGTATGTTTTGTAACTCAAATGGAATCTGGAATATAACACAGAGTTTACTTGGGAAGCTACTGTTAATGTTTGTATTACTTTCATTTTTGTATTTTAAACTATATAGGTTCTTAACTGTGTTTTTCTGAAATCTGTATTCATACCTAAGGCTGTGAGAATCATCTTTCCTTTCTAAGATATGCATGTAGAGCAAGCCTGTTAAGAATAGTATATGAGTTTAGAAGGGGTTATGTTAAGTAAGTGAAAACGCTGGCTATTTGTTTTCAAGTGTATGTTCTTTCTGTGTCCGTTCCATGATTTCTTATCAACTCGGTGTATCACCATAGGAATAGGCTAGTTTAGTTTCATTTGTACGCACTCTTTCTCCTTTTACCTCACAGTGATCAATAGTTTAGGTGATACCCAAAGGAAGCCGGCCTTCTCCGGAGGTTCACTCCAATCTCAGGTGACCCACAGCCTTGGAGTGATCCAATGTTTCACTAGAAAGCTCAGTTTTTACAACTTTGCATAGGGTGCATTTCTAGGTGACAACAGTTACATTAAGGATTGATAAGTAGAGTAATAGTGTTGTCTCTTTTATTGGTTTCTCATTGTAATGCAGTGAGGTTATAAGAAGCCATAGAGTTAGTTTGTTGTGGGAGGGTTTTATTTCATCTTTTAAATCTATAATGGATAATGCACAAACCAAGTTAATTCACAAAATTTAAAATTAGGAAAAATAAATTACAAACAATTTACTTTTATTGCAAATTACTATTTCATGCTCACTTCACACTATTAACAAATACAAAGCTATTAGAGGGTTTTGAAGATTATTTAGCCAATCACTCTCAGCTTCTATAATATTTATGTGAACATAATCATTTTTTCTAGTATTATTGTAAGCATTGCTATAATTCAAATGATGTTTGCAAAGGGGAACCCACCTTGGTTTTGCAAATCCTAAAGTGCAGAGGAGAAACAGTATAAAATCCATCTCATGTTCGTTGGTCGTTGACCTAGAGGGTTCTTGAGTATAGGATTTAGCTAATCCTTTAAGAAACCTACACAATCAGTTGGAAACAACAACATCTCCCTTGAGCTCAAGAACTACCTCTCCACTTGTAGGGATAGGAGAAGGAGTGAGGGAGAAGTAGGGAGGGAGAGAGAGGTGAGATAGATAAAAGTAGAGAGAGGAGAGAGAAAATGGTGAGATAGAGAGTAGAGAGGGAAGGAGAGAGAGAAAGATGGGGGGAGAGAGAGAGAGAGAGAATGAGCAGAGGAATGGAGAGAGGAGGAGATGGAGAGGATGAAGGGAAGGAGAGAGGGTGGAGAAGGAGATGGATAGATAGGAAGGAGGGAGGGAGGAAGGAGAATGGAGGATAATGGATAGAGGAAAGGAAAGATGGAAAATGAATAGTGGAGAGGGGTTTTGTATTATATGGGATAAACACCCTCATGAGTGAGAGAGAGAGAGATGATACAACTTCATCGATTTCTAAAATTTGACCTCTTGATTATTGAAATTTGACATGTTGATTACTAAAATTTGACTAAGTCTAAAAAATTATAAGATCTTCCAAAAACTAGAATTTACATTATAACTCCTAAAGATTTGAAACCACTCTCAAATATCTTGAAACTATATACATGAAATTTAATTTTAAGTATAAGAAAGTAAATGTCCATATGCAAATGTCAACTTAAATGCTTATTTCATGTGTATAGTTTTATTGAACGACAAGGAGAAATACAAAGAGAGAAAAAAAGAGAAAAAAATTCAATGTAAAACATAATGTGAGTGCATTATAATGCGCTCATGTTTTTGCTTGCCGTGGAAATTTCCAAGCCTTTGAATTGGATTTTCCTTGGGCTTCCAACCCAAAGGCTTGGAGTGACTTTCCAACGTCCAAAGACGTGTTTTTGTAGATTATGAAAAAAATGACATTATCTTGAGCATGCTCCCCATCAAGTTTGCATGCATTTCAATGTCAAGTTGAAAAAACACCATGGTAATGTTAATATATCTCTTAGCTATCTAACCATGTAATTTTTTTCACATTTTGAGTATGTTAAGGTTTTCATCTTTAATTTCTTTTATTGGTGTATTTGTTTTTTGTCAAAAACCAATGTTTGGTATTTTTCACTTTATTTTTTAACCATTCATTGAAATTTCAAATAAATTACATTTTTAGAAACTAGACTCCATTCTACACATTAAAAATATATATTTCTGATCAATTTTCAAAAAAATAGGGGAGAGCACACTCAAATTTCTATTTTTCAAGATGTGTCCACTTCAAAAATTAGTAAAAAAAAATATATTTAGTAAAAAATTAGTAGAAAAAATAAGGATAAACTACATGGTGTTAGCTAATTTATCATCGAAGTGATTTTTAAAATACTAAAAAAATGTTAAAATTTTAGGGGGGGCCCACTTGATGCTATGTTATGTTTTTTGGAAAAATAGGACCAATTTGTGTGGCCCCCTTTTTTAACTCCTTAATCTCTTCTATTTTTTAAAAAAAAATAGTTTATAGAGTAGATTCAGAGCACTACGACTTTTTTTTGTGTTACATCTTAAAATTTTGAGTGTAACTATCTTCAATTGGTCATCCAAGGTCAATATTTACTAATTTCAGAAGAAAAAAAAAGTGGCCACTTAAGACCCCTTTTTGGTACCCCGTCTTTGTGCACTTACCCTTAGTTTTATTCCAACCCACAAGCCATAAATGATTCCATAAGAGATGGAAAGAGAATGGGATAAAATTCTATAAAATAAAGTTGTATAGATGTAATAAAGAGGGGAGATAAATGTATGAATAATGTTGGAAATATAGTGCAACAACAATGTAATAGTGTAGGAAAAAAATGTAGAAACTAATGTAATATTTTTCATGAAAGTATAGTATATGCAACAGATGTTTTGAGGAGTAATTAGCATTTCTATAGTCACCTCACAGAATGGGAGGAGGGCCCACTCCTAGGAAATGATGGTGATATTATTTTTATCTTCTTTATTTTGAATAATTTATGTTATCATTTTATTTTAGAATTATGTGATTAAATTAAAATTGTAGATTTTATTTTTGATGTATGAAAATCATATTTTAGATTTATTTAGTAATTTATTTTTATGATAAATCAATTTAAATTAGTTTTGGTAACAGGTTGTTTCCATAGAATGCATTTTTAGCAATTTGCATAGTTCTTGTAGTAGCGTACATAATTTTATAGCAGCTTTTAACAAAGTTCCTGTAGCATAATTATTTTGAATTTTTGTAGCAATTTTAAAATAAGTATTTTATTTTCATTAGAGTAGTTTAATTTCATCCATACTCACCTCACTACCAACATCCCTTGCATATATAGCTATGATGTCTTTCATAAGTTTATGTCTCTGGTTGACCCTTAAACCAAATTGAATTGAATTATTAAATATTAAATCTATCTCATTATTTACTCTAGTTTTGGCCTATCAACTATCTTTTTGGAAATCTATAAATAGTTTATTTATTATTATTATTTTTATGAAACCCATGAGTGTCATTTAATGTACACGATTAACCATTATTTTCATATATAAATTTCCATATTATAATAAGTGGCCTTTCACATTATAATCTATGCTATGGTATCAAAGCTAGCTAAGATAGAAGCCCCAAGCACCTCTAGTGTGGCTTAAAGGTATGTTGGAAATAAGCCACACTTAGACCAAAGATGGATTGGCCAAAAAGAGCTAATAACTCAGTGGTGGAGCACTTCAATAGTAAATGAAAGGTCATAGGTTCAAGTCTTAGCTAGTCCATAAGAAACAACTCAACAATGAGTATATTTCTAAGAGCATAATCATTCATGTAATAAGTCAAATAGATTCAATAAGAAGGAATAACCATTCAAGTTCTCATTTAAAAAACAAAGATTATCTTTTCCTTTTTACAACACGCTACACAAGGGGAGAAGAGAGGGAGATTCTTTTGTTCATTAACAACACATGGTTTTGTAAGAAAGATGAATGTAGATAGGAATACAAAGCACATTTAAGTATTCATCAACAATGATAAGCTTACATATTTTACCATATCAACTTAGCACATGTATTAGCATAAAGTATGTGAAACATCATGAATATATTTAGATTCTTATTTTCTATCATAATTAAAATTTGCAAGAATCAAACACACCAAAAGATATAATGCAAAAAATCTATCCAAAATATAAGTCTCAAGGATTAAGGGTTATGATTGCAATGTATCATTCTCAAATGCGGCATAGATGATGATTATATAAAAGTTATCCTTTAATATTTACAAAATGTTTTTATCCCAAATTATTGACTAGATCACTATTACATTAGAATGGTTTCCACTATATTGGTCTAGTCACGACCATAATGTAATGGTCACTATTGTTATTAAAAAAAATGACCAAAATTCATATTAAAAAAATATTTACTTCCAAATTTTATTGAATATAATTTTAAGGAGGAAAATCATAAATATCCTTTAACTTGGACTCAAACTCAACATTTAACAAGATATACCACTTTATAAAATGTAATTTTCACTCTTAACTTTCCAAGGAAGATATAATTGTCATGCAATAATTTCTATTAGATTCCTAAATCACCCAAAACACATTCAAATCATTTCCATTTCAAAAATGAATACTTTACAATACATTTAGTTAAAATTTTAATAATGCTAAAGCTCATGAATAGTTCCCACTTCTAATTTTTAGAAAACTACAATATATAAGTTACCTTTTCAAGAGGAAGAAATCAATATTCACTTATTGAAATACACCAATTTTACGATTATCTTCTAATACAATTTGAACTCCCAAAATGTTTACATCATACAAAATAAAATGAATACAATTACAAGTTTGTTATACCTCCGTTTAAGAACATCCGCAATGAAGGAGCTCAAAAAAATGTTGAGACTAATGGAAATAGCTATCTCTAGTTATATGACACCATCAAATACCATAGAAAAACACAATAGACTAGTCAAACCCTAGCTTGGAAGCATTTGTGAAGGACCAAGCTTTCACATACATACAACTCACATAACATATCAATACAAGATTATATTGTATTTTTTAATATTTATGTTTTTTTATAATTTAATATATGTTTTAAATAGAACTTTTAAAGTTATAAGAAGAAACCCCATCTTATATCTAAAAAAAACCAAACAAAATAAAAATTCAAAATCCTACTTCCACAATTCATCTATCTAGAGATAACATATTAATTTTTTTTTAAAAACAACTTAAAAAAGCCACAAGTTGAATCAAAATTGTGGGAAGAAAAATACCACCCAAAGAGGGCAACTCAAACAAAACCAATAAAAATACTAGACATCGAAGCCAAAGCAGGAACCGCAAATAGAAGCATTAAAGATTATGACTAGAGCTTGGAGACTCCCTAACAGGCTATGCTTGAACTAAATGGTGTATAATTTTACATCTAACTAAACACACCATTCCCACAGTCCTAACCATCATTGACACCAAATCCATAAATGCTTCTATGCCTTCTAAATGTCTTTCATCACTTATTCATATTTCATAGAGTGAATTCAATTGTTTTCCAAGCACTGAAGAGTATGGCCACTAGAAATCTGAGGTGAGAAATGATCAGCATGTGTATATATCCCGACAGAAGTCTATGAGGTTACCCACACCCATTTTAAGCTTAATATTCTCATAATCCTCCACCCACTTCACAAGAATTTCTTTCTCCACAACTTGAACCACCACAACCAGTTTATCTTAAAGTCTGTCAAAATAACGAAGAGAGCCATTGTCTTCTATTCCCTTGTTCCTTGGAACAATGGAAAATCCTTTTTAACTTGTGATCAGACACACCTCCTTTGTGAAGAGGCTCACTATGTGAGCCATAACATCTTCCTTGTATGAAGAAAGACCATGAATTTAGCCACATCGTAAAAATAAAAGATCCTACAACACCAAACCGAAGGGACAAGAAAGCCAAATGGAAAGTGTTTTTACAAGTACCTCTTACTATCAATAAAGATTATCATTAATACTTT
This sequence comes from Sequoia sempervirens, assembly GCA_007258455.2. NCBI lineage: Eukaryota > Viridiplantae > Streptophyta > Pinopsida > Cupressales > Cupressaceae > Sequoia > Sequoia sempervirens. Next base: position 9,061 of record VDFB02094361.1, read on the forward strand.
CTACTCAATCCATTACACCATTAACAACCAACCCTTCACCACAAATGAGGCATAAAGGTTATAAATAGCAGTAATATCACATTATATGATAGACAATCATCTTTGGTGAGCATGGAAAGAGCCTCTTAATCTGACAATTCAGGAATTTCAATGAAGGATACGTTAGAAAGATCTAAGATCTATTCCCTTATTATTGGATAGTAGATCGACCAAATTATTTTTTATTTTTTATTTTTGGCTCCCTATAGAAATGAACTGTATCAATAGAACTGAATCTATTTATCCAAATTCTAACTTCTTTCTGAATGCAGTGAAGTTTCCAATTAAGATAATGTGCATTTCTCAATGCAATGATATCTATTAAAGTGTTTCCTTCCACCATGATGTTGTGATACCCTTAGAACAAGATAATATCACCTTCCATTAATCTTCATTATTTTTTATGTTCACATTACATTACAAAATTTGGATTATTGTGTGATGTTCCATCAAAATTTAGCTTCCCATCATAAAATAAAGATTTTCATTTATCTTTTATTTTATTATTTGGGATGATTAACTCATTAATGAGAGATTTAAATATATGTTTATTTGATTCAATTTTTTATTTAAAATTATTTCTTAATGTTAAAATTCAAATATTTTTTTATTAGATTTTTGGAATTTTTAAAATGTTATTTTTGAATTATTTATGCATTTGTGGGGCCCTAACCTATGTACCTATTGGTAAGGCACTTATAAAATGGTGTTGGAGTGTCCTTAATGGTTTTATATGCTTTTCAAAGAATAAGGGTGCCAAAGTAAATCCACTTGTTTGCAAATGAGAGTTGGGAGGAATGCACTTCACTCCATGCCTTGGGAAGAGAAAATCCATGTGAGATGGCATGAGAGATAAAATACATGTATGGGTTTGTAAGAGGGGTTTAGTGTTTTGGGAATGGGATTGTCATATGGCTTCATCCCATGAGATGGAGTGTCACGACACTCCCTTTTCCTCCTCTTTGGCTTGGGATAAGGGATTCTCGTTCATTTTTACATTCTTCAAGATTGGGATATGGAGAGAGAGCATGGAAGTGGAGAAGAAGCAGTTTGGATTTTAAAGGAGAGAGAAATACATATAGGTTTTGGTAGCCTTGAAATCTTGGGAAGGAAATGGAACTTCTTCTCATAAGCCTCCATAGCTTTGTATTTCATTTATTTTGTGTTAGACAAATGCTTTAGGTTCAAAGGAATGAAATTTTTCCCTTTGTAATATGTTCCTATATGATTTTGGATTCTTTAGATTTAAGAATATTAAGTTTTTCCTTCTTTGCAAGGGTGCATTATCAAGTATGTAGTGTTTTCATTGTGTAATGATTTGGATGAGATTATTTGAATTTGTATGTTTTTGCAAAGAAATTGGTTTTCTTGATTAGAAATTTTGTGCCCTTAAGTGTATGTGGATGTTTCATTCTTGTGATTCATTGTTGAGAATGTAAATTTGTTTTTTGTAGAATATCTTTTGAAAGAAAATTGATGGTGGAATTAATCTTCATTGATCTTGTGGATGGTGGTATGTGAGATATTTGAGAAGCATAACCCTTGTGATTAAAGTTTTGGTGTGCCCTCATGTCTTATATTTTCATGGTTTCAAGTAATGGTGAGTTGGAATGGTTTGCATACACCTTCTCCCTCTTAAAAGCCATGAGCGTATGGTTTTGTGTGTGAATATCTTCCCTTTATGGGTATGGGGCATATGTTCTTGTGGTTCAAAGGGGATTGTCTTGGTCACTCTTTCCCATGCTATTATGGTTTAACAAAAAAATCATAATCAATTACTCCACAATGTGGAGTGGAATAGTGATTTTGGTCCCTAACAACCTATGTGCCCTATTGACCAAATTGTTATTTATTTCACACTCATTGCACACATTAAGCCCATCATGGAAATAATAGTTGAGGCATAATAGTAGCATGCTACAATATATTTTAACTATTTAAAATAGCTCATTTAATTTCTATATCAATTAATCAATGATTATATACAAATATTGTAATCATAAATCAAGTAATGAAATCATAGTTAGCCAAGAAACTCAATTAAAACTAAGTTAGCCACATTTCAACATATCATAACATGATTAAATACAATCATTAAATCACATAATTACAATTATCACATTAAATTCATTACTCATTAAATTATATTTATTGTTCCTATTTTAATCTAAAAACACAATAATTAAATCAACCTTACAAGAATTATTAATCTCAAAAAACAATAATTAATTGCACGCGCTTTTCTTTTTCAAAATTTTGAAGTCTGATGAATCATTCTAGAGGGGGCTCCCCCACCCATGAATAATGTTGCTTTCCTGAATGGCGTGACTTCTGCTTTTGGGGGAACTAAAAGTACGCCTGGTACTTTACATGTTTCGTCGCCTGGGGGTTTGAAAAAAAATGTTTCTTCTCCTAGGGGTAAGGATTTTCTGCTCACAGGTGACAACTCTGCATCCTATGTGGAAAAGCTACTTGGAGAAAAAGTTTCGACTAAGGCAACTCAAGAATCCTTATCAGAATTTTGTACTGTTGAGGGGACGAAGTGGACTTCCCAGATGCAATCTTAAATGATGCCTTGGAGGGTTTGAAGCTATCCTTGGTTGGGAATTTTTTTGCTAGCCGACCCAATATTTATTAGGTATGCAAATGGGCCACTGACACTTGGAATCTCAAAGGCAGTGTTTCTGTTAGTGCAATGCCTAAAGGCCTTTTTTTATTTACCTTTGTTATCTTTGAAGATATGATAAAGGTGCTCAGGGGTGGACCATGGGCCTTTGATAGAAGCTTTTAGAATATCTTGTCCTTATGTAAGTGGAAACCTAGGTTTGATGCCTTTGTGGATTTGGGGAAAGTTTCCCCTACTTGGGTCAAACTACCTGGGTTGCCACTAGAATTATGGCACCAAAATGTATTTAAGGGGATTACTGATTCTTTTGGTAGCCTAGTCATGGTGGACAAAGTCACTCTTCAAAAATCTCGTCCACTTTATGCTAGAATATGTGTAAATGTGGTAGTTAACACAGTTCTACCCACCTTTGTGACTCTAAAATCAAAGCTTGGAAGATGTGTTCAACCATTAGAATATGAAAAAGCAATGGTGTTCTGCCAAGGGTGCAATAAGTTTGGGCATTTATAGGATGCCTGTAATAAAGCACCTCTTGAAACAAAGATGCTGCAAATTGAAACAAAACAGAACTCTCCTCTGAAGAATGTAGCTCCTATTAATATATTAAAGGAGTAGGGAACCCCAATACCAAATAAAGACTCGATGCTCTCAGAAAAGTTCATCCCCCCTCCTCAAGCACAAGAGGAGGAGAACCTAGGTGAAAAAGAGGAAACTCCAAAGGAGAACTCGGAAGGGATGTTTGTGGGGGAAACAACTAATGTGCTCCCCTCCAAACCTTCAATGGAGAATATTTTTGAACAAGTTTTAGGTTTGGAGGACTATGTGACCTCCTCACCTAAAGACCAGAAGATGGGAGAACAACAAGGTGAGCTACTCGAAGAAGGAGAGATTGTAAGCCAAATGGAAATGCCAGTGACCCCTTCCTCTGAAGCCCTAATAACAAACCTAAATCTGGGGGAGGATAACACACCAGAAGGTAAAAATGAGAAAGATTGGAGAAATCCTAAGTCAAGGAAAAAGAAAAAACCAGATGTAGGAAGAAACAATAAAGTGGGTAGACCACAATTAAAAGAATCAAGAAACAAAGAAACAACAAGAGATGTGGCAGCTGGTAAGCAGAGGACTCTTGATTCTTTGGTAGGGAATAAAATAAAAAATAAATAAGGGAGTCTTTCTCCCACCCTAAGCAGTATCGACCTGATACTGTTTTTGTTTTTTTGAAAATGCATATTCTGTCTTGGAATATCAGGGGACTTAATGGCTCCTATAAACAACATGTGCTAAAGGCTTGCTTAGCTCAAGTAAAACTGGATATCTTTTTGATCCAAAAAACAAAAATGAAAAAGGAGAGCTTTGAGAAAGTGCTAAAATGGCTTTGGCCTAGTGCAGGTTTTGAAGTTAGTGATGCAAAGGGTGCTTTGGGAGGGATTGCTACATGCTAGAATTCCTTTAGGTTTACTGGAAGATTGAAAGTGCAAAACAAAAATAGTCTCTTAATCAATTTGGAAGATACAAATACCTTGATTAACTGGAATATGGTCAATATTTATGGTCCCAATTCAATATTATACAGGCTTGATCTCTGGAATATGTTGGAAGGAATTATCACTAATAGTAAAGATGAGCTATGGATGTTGGGAGGAGACTTTAACTCCCCGTTATACCCATAAAAAAAAAGTGGAGGCTTAACTAATTTCTCTGATAGCATGATGGATCTTTCAGGGTTCCTTGACTTAGTTGGGTTAATGGATATTCCTTTGATTGGATCTCTTTAGTTGGTCCAATAGAAGACAGGGTAATCACTTGATACAAGTTAACTAGACAAATTTTTGTTCTCCTCTAACTGGAAAATATTGCAAAATCTCTCCCTTACTGCTTCTCCAAGAATAGGGTTTGATCATAGTGCTCTCCTTTTGGAATGAGATGACAAAATGAATAAGAGGCCTTACCCCTTTAGGTATGAAATAATGTGGTCACTCCATCTAGACTTCAAATCTTTAATTGAGGAGTGGTGGAATTTACCTCGTGATGGTACTCTTATGTTTAAACTAACTCAAAAACTGAAAAGAGTCAAAAGAAAAAGTTAAGGGATGGAACAAGTACATGTTTGGGAATATCTTTACCAATAATAAAGACTTAAACCTGAAAATTAAAGAGATCCAATACCTTATGGAGGCTGGAATTGCTGATGAGGAGATTTGTACCAAAGAGAGGGAGTTGAGAGTGCAATGGTATAAAATAAACAAAAAAGAAGAAATCTTTTGGAAACAGAAATATCGAATTCAATGGTTAAGAGAAGGAGATAGAAATACTAAGTTTTTTCATCAATCTGCTTTGAAGCATAGAGGAAGAAATAGGATCAGATTTCTAACCACCTCTAATGGGAGAAGGCTTGAGTATGAAGAGGACATAGCGAGAGAGGTTGTTTCCTTCTTTTCAAACCTTCCTGAATTTTCTGAAATTGATATATCAGAGTTGGATGAAATTCTGATGGTCATTCCTAAGGTGATCACGGATCAGGATTTAAAAGATTTATCTAAGGCTGTGTCTATGGATGAAGTGAAGGAGGTTGTCTTCTCTTTTGGTTCTTTTAAAGCACCAGCCCCGGATGGATTCCCCCCAAGCTTCTTCTAGGTCTATTGGGAAATTGTCTCTCTAGACCTCTTCAATGCAGTGAGGGATTTCTTTAGATCTGGAAGGCTCCTAAATTAGATGAATACTACCTTTATCACCTTAATTCCCAAATCTACTGATGTTGCTTCTATGAATGACTACAAACCAATAAGTTTGTGTAACACTACTTATAAGATTTGTTCTAAAATCATGGTTAACATGTTGAAATCTATCCTAAACAAAATGATTGTTGTTAATCAGAAGGGTTTTGTTCAAGGAAGGCAAATATTGGATGCAGTAATTTTTACACATGAGGTGCTGCACTTGATGGACCACAACAAAAAATAGGGTATGGTTATGAAATTAAATATCTCTAAAGCATATGATTGTGTTTCTTGGAACTTCCTCTTTGTTGTTCTTGAAAAATTTGGCTTCAATGGAAAATTCCTAAGTTTGATTAGAGCCCATGTTACTACCCCGAAGTACTCTGTCTTGGTGAATGGGATTCCTCAAGGTTTTTTCTCTTCAGGAAGGGGTCTGAGATAGGGGGACCCATTATCACCTTGTTTGTTATTGTTGTTGAAGCTTTAGGGCACAATATAGATAAAAAGTTGGCTAATAAAACTTTAAAAGGTTTTTGTGTTGCTTCCTCTTTATCCCCTACCTCACATCAACAATTTGTCGATGTCACTATTCTTATCAGGGAAGCTTCTATTGTTGAAGCAAAGCAATGGAAAGCTATTCTTAATCAATATGCTAAACTCTCGAGCCAATTCATAAATTATCAGAAAAGCAAAATCTACTTTTTTAATACTAGTCATGATGTGAAAGACAAAGTTAAAAACATCCTTGGATGTCAAGAGGCGTGCTTTCCTGCTACTTATTTAGGACTACCTCTAATTTATCGAAAGCCTAACAACAACTATTGGAATTATAGTGTGGAGAAAATTCAAAAGAAACTGGCTGGTTGGAAGGGTAAACTGTTAAGTTTTGCTGGTAAGATTCAACTCTTAAAGGCTTCTCTTCATAATATACATGTTTATTACCTTTCTATATTCAACATTCCTACCTACATAGCAGAAAAAATTGAATCAATCCAAAGGAGATTCTTATGGTCAAGTGTGGAAGAAAGGAAAATAATGGCTCTTGTTGGATGGGAAATTGTGTGTACTCCAAAGAGGGAAGGAGGGCTGGGGATTCGTAGATTAAAAAAGTTTAATAAGGCCCTAGTGGCTAAAATGGGATGGTTTCTTTTGGAAGGGGAAAAATATTGGGTACAAATCATTAGGGCCAAATACTTAAACAATAAAGAAACTAGTTGTTTCCTCAAGAAGAAGGAGCTACCCTACGGATCTGTCTTTTGGAATAATTTGCTAAAAATTAGAGGAATCCTACATAGAGGAGCAAAAGTTAGGGTTGGTAATGGGCTGAGCACAAATTTCTGAGAGGATGTTTGGTCCACCAATGCCCCTTTATCAGCTATGGAAGACCTCCATCAAATCAAAATCAGGCTAAAAAGAGGTATTGGTAAAAATGTTTCTAGATACCTTGATTGGGATGGCCTGAGACCCAAATGGATTGACTTTAAAGAGTATCTAAATAATGTTGTTCTTAGGAGCAAAAGATAGCCAAATTGGGATGCTATGTTGGAATTACTGAAGAATCAGATTGGAAGCCCATACCTCTTTTCAAGAAAGAGAAAGGATGAATGGATTTGGACCAAAAATGCTACAGGAAGGTTCTCTATGAAGTCAGCCTATGAGGCTATGGATCAACAACCTATCAATCGAGGGGAATTTAATTGGACCAAGGTGTGGAGAAAAAACTTAATCCCAAAAATTAATTATTTTTGGTGGATAATTATACATGGTAAAATTCTAACTATGGATAATCTTAAGAAAAGGGGTTGGTATTTGGTAAATAGATGTTATCTATGCAATAAAGATGAAGAAAGTATTATGCATTTTTTCTTTCAATGCCCCTATGCTCAAGAGGTCTGGAATTTTTTCCTTAAGACTCTTAAGATTGATTGGGTTTTCCCTTCTTCTGTCAAAATGTTTGTTGAAGGATGGAGCTTTAGTCCCTACTTCCATAATATAATTCTTGATTTATGGGGACAAGTTCCCCCGTTTTTGGTCTAGGGTCTATGGAAAGAAAGAAACAATAAGGAAAGCAGAATCCAGACTCTGGAAACAACAGTGAAGAGTCTTTGCAGGGAGGCAGATGTGGTTATGAAGAAGGCTATCATGGCTACGGTCTCAAGTCAAGGAAAAATTAAAAAGCAACAAAAGAGAAAGTCGTTGGACGAGATGGTTGACTTATTAGGCAAGATGGAGCCGAAAGAGAAAGTGGAAGACACTGTCGATGACTTGCTAAAATCCTGGTGTCTGATCGAGGATGCTTAATCCTTGGTCACTTTTTTCTTTTTGTTTTGCTTCTATGGTTCTTTTTGGTGCTTCTCCTAGCGATAATTTTATTGGTGTTGGCCTTTGGTGCTTGGACTATCAAAATTTTAGTTATATTTTTGTTAGTAGTTATAGTTTATGTATGGACATCACTTCAAGTATTATATGGTATTATAAGTGGGTAAAAGCACAAACCTGTGTCACACTTTATAAAGGAATCGGCCAACAGCAAAAAAAATTTTTGAACTTCGACCACATAAAAGTGGTCTTTATGTTTTGAATTTCAAAATGGTGTAAACTAATAAAATGTAGAACTTTTGGTGTAGTTTATTCTTGTAATTTTTAAAATTTAAAAAAAATTGTTTTTATTATGTTTTTATCAATTTAAGGACAAATTTTGGAATGCTGAAAATTTCATAAAAGAGTGACTTCACGGGCCGTCAAGAAATAAAATGAAAAAAACTTCATTTCTCCCTATTTTTTTTTTCCAAATAGGTAATTTCAATATCCTGTGCATGGAAAAAAAAAATCACATTTTGATGTATATTTTTCTCGTAATAACGTTTTAAAGTCAAACATGTCAGAATTTGACAGTTTTGACGGGCCGTCAACTAATTTCAATTTTTTCAATCATTTTCAAAAAACAAAATATACCCTTTTGAAGTAGACTCTCTCCTCTTATGCCTCATATAATATTTAAAACATTTTAATAAATTTTACTATCATTTTTTTAATATCAAATCAGCCTCTTTTTTAATTTTTAAAACCTACTTGCATTATTTTAAAAATAAAAGATATCAAAACTAATCAAAATATTATAAAAATTCTATATTTGGATTCTACACTTCAAGCTCTACAAAAGGGTATTTTTATTTTTTGCAAAAAAATCAATCTGACTAGAGAAATACTCTGCCAAAAATGAATGTTTCAGAAAATTTTGAAAAATGATGAGTAAGCTGCCATGTAGGATGCCAACTAGATATTTTCGGCCGGTAGGGTTTCGGTCGACCAGGTTTCGGCCGACCAGGTTTCGGCTAAAACCCTATCGGCCGGTAAGGAATCAGCCGAAAAGCAATCGCTCGGAAAGTTATAGGCCGATAATTACTCGGCCGAAAATGAATGATATAAAAAAAAGTTATTTTTTTTCCAAATTTATCAAATTAAAAAAATTAGAAAATAACAAATATTTCGATTAAAGAAGATTTATTTCAACATTTTGGAAGGTTTATCATTTCTGAAATTTACAAGACGTATTTCGACGAAAAAAAAGGCATTTGGAGAAGAGGAGAAATATTTTTAAGGTGTATTGATCTTTAATTTATTTAATTGATTATGTTTTTTTATTGAAAATGCATTTGAAGTTTGTTTTCACTTTTTTTTATTAAAATATTAACATCAAAGAAATATGTGTAGAAATATATTCATTATTCAATTAAAAATATTTTATGTTTTGCATGTTTATGTTTATTAAAAACTTTTGTTTAAATATTTTATGTTTATGTTTTGCATCTAGTTACAAGTTTTTTAAAATATTTATGCTATATTACATGTACATGTTTCATGGAAAGCTTATGTGTGTACAAATTTCTATGTAGGCAATCATTCAAATTTGAGTGTAATTTGTGATGGCAAATCAAAGGACTAGATCGAGGAAGTATGAACGAACACGAGTAAGACAAAGAAAGAGAAAAGCGGATGAAGGAACATCTACTGAACAACAACCCATGGAAAATATTGATGATCAAGGTGACGTACAGGTACAAGAACAAACTGAACCTAGTACTAATATAAATGTTTTGGACTATGGTATGGAAAATTTGATGGAGATGGATGAAGATTCTCTTTTCAATAATATTTCATCTGAAGATATGTTATCTGAAAGCACATTAAAATTACACTCTAAAAAAATATGGGATGAATTTTTTGAAGAGAAATCTTTAATTGGAAGAGCACAGTTAATTGCAAAGTTATTTAGACGAAAAGAAATGACCCCTGTTTTGGAGTTGTTAGGGGTTGATAATAGGAAAAAGTCATCAGATTTAAAACAAACAATTGTTGAAAACCTGCAAGAAGCATTAAAATGTATTGAAAAGAAGAGTCGGTCTAGTGATTTAAGTGATGCACGTAGAGCGTTGATGACTGTAATTTCTAGTAAGAAATTATCATATAGAAGACAAGTTCAAGCAATTTTGAATTACTAAATGTTTCTAGGAGAACTGTTCAAAGATATATTGAAAAGAGAGATGAAATAGATGGAAAAATTGAGAAAAATTGGGTAAATATTTGTAGGGTTCCTCGAAAAGATAGAATTTCAGAAGATGTAAAGAAACAAGTTGTTGAATATTGGACCACCCACTCTCGTGTTTCTTCCAATAGAAGGGATACTATACAAATAATAGGTGATGATGGTACAAAAATTTCTCATCCAAAACATTTTATAGATACAACACAAAGTGAACTTTTTGAAGCATTTAAACAAGAATTTTTAAATGTGAAGATTTGTCAAAGGATGTTTGAAACACTACGACCATCATTTGTACGTATAAATAAAGTACGTGAAACTTGTTGTTGTCGAAATCATGTTGAATTTGATCTACACCTACAATCATATAGAAAAGTTATGGCAACAATTGATCGAAATTTAGCCATCCCTGGAAGCACAACACAATTTGTGAAGTCTCTTCTATGTGAAAAATCAGAAAATTCGGATGAATTCAACGTTCAGTGTATAAAAAATGTATGTAATGATTGTGGAGATTTGAAGAATCTTTTACATGTTGACAATAATGAAATGCAAGTTACTTGGAAGAGATTTGAATATGAGACATACTTAACGAAGTCAGGAGTTGAGGCCAAAAAAATTGTTCTCAAAGAGAGTGGATTGCCTTACAATGAATTCATGAGTAAATTTCGCAATATCATATATCCACATATCCAACATTGTCATGGTGCAAGATGGAAATCTAAGCAATTTCGTTATTCAAAGAATTGTTTTCCACCAGGTTGTATTCTCTCTATTGTAGATTTCTCTGAGAACTATACATTTAGTCCTCAAACTGAGATTCAAAGTCAATATTATCATTTAGAGCAAGTTGCAATCTTCGTGCAAGTTTGCTACAGGCATGCAGAGTTAGCGGTCGATGGAATACAAAGTAGCAAAGATGATAGAATTATCATCAAAGAGGTTCACTTTTATATCAGTGATGATACGAATCATGATAGAAGCTATGTAGCTCATTGTTTCAAAATGTTTTTTGAAGACCTAAGACGACGTGGCATAAATCAAGAACAACACTAGATATGGTCTGATGGATGTGCTGGTAAGTACATTGGTTTTTAAATTATTTTTAATTAATTTATATTTACTTTTAAAACTTTGAGACTTAAATTGTTTTTTGAAGATAATTCAAGGTTTTCAAGTGTTTAATTATTTGTAACTTCACAAGACAATTTAAGTCTGCAAAAGCCTTTGTTTGGTTATGTAGTCAACATGCTAGACGCAACACCAAATTTTTGTGGAATTTTTATGAGAGTGGACATGGAAAAGGAGAGCACGATGGAGCAGGAGCATGTGTGAAGCGTGCACTTCATCAACATGAACTTGCTGGTATGTCCAATTTAGCTTCATACTTTTTAAAAGATTAGATATGTATATATATATTTAATTTAACTAAATTAAATTTTCTTTTAAGTTCTTTGAAAGTAATAGGTGACAAATTGTGCCAACTTGTCTGTAACTTGTAGGTAATGCCATACGGAATGCAAACGAAATTGTTGAATGGTGCAAAAGTCATTTTTCTGCTTGCGACTCAACATACAACACACGGTATTTTTGGGAAGTTACAGGTATGTATGTCTAGTCAAAATTTGTTTTAAAAATTTTGAATTTCAAAGTTCAAGTACATACATGATTTCAAATTGAATTTTCAAGTTTGAATTTAAACAGATATTGATCGATCAAATCCTTATAATTGTCAAGCAATTCATGGTATTAGAAATCTACATCAAATCATGACAACGGGGAGTAGTAGGCCTTATGCAATGAATGTGAGAGAAAAATCATGTTTTTGTATTGATTGCATTGAGGACAATGCAAATATTGATCAATGTGAGAATATTAGAGATGGGTATGTTTCGCAATGGGAAATGAAACAATTAATATCAATGCCTCCTTTTGTTGAAGATGACAATGTTGATGTCTATGATCCACTATATTCAGCTGATTACGAACGTGTATCTGATTTAGTTGTTATAGGTATGTCCAAATTGATTAATTTAGTTAAAATCAAGATTTAAATTATATATATATATATATATATATTCTATGTTTAAGTAAGTTTCAAATATAAAATATAATTTTTTACAACTTTTAAATGTATAATTTACTTAAATATGTAAATATGTGGTGTGTGTACAGGAGATATTTTCGCTATAGTTGCAGATCCTGAAAATGCGAAAGGCGTAGATTACTATCTACTAAGATTTACACAACCAAAAAGAAAATTGTTTGAATCAATGACAGATGGTGATGGACAAGAGTATCCCATTGGATCAGTCATTATTGAAGGCACATATTATCAGCAAATAAAGATAGATAAAAATGGTATTATATTTGTTGATTATAGGCCAGGACAAAAGGTTCTACATTACAGTCACTTAGTTTTGGCAACAAAAATAAATTTAGAAACTTTACTTAAAAGAGGACGTGCCAAACAAAAGTGGAGGTTGCCTATTGAAGATCATGAGAAGATTTTAGAGATAATTAAAGATAGAGAGGATCCAGATTTTATGTACCAGGAGCTTTAAGTTGTTTTTTGGATACATGTGTAAACATTTATGACTCCAAATCTAGATAATTTATATATTTGTATTGATTGGACATGTGACATGATTTAGAATGGTTTTTTTTTAGAATGTGACATGTATGTTAGATCATATATATGCTTGATCTACAAAACCCAGTGACTTTAAAAATGATTTAATTTACATTTTGCCTAAATTCCTTTAAATCATCTAAATTTCCAATTGCATTTTTACATGTTGGACATGGTTCATTCTTTTAAACCTTCACTCTTGAGAATCTCTAGAAATTCCTTTATATCATCTCTCTAGATTCCTTGATTGTAAATTTGTATGTTTGACACATGGAATTGTTAAAATTTCACTTTCAAATCTTTGAATTTAAATATTTGTTCAACTCCACCTATATACATGAGCTAGATTGAATATATATACGTGCAACAATATGTAAAAAACCTAATCTATGTTCCAATTTTGCATTTAAATTTATTTATGTTCCGTGGAATTCTTAAGTTCACATTCAAATCTTTCATTTCATTTGAACATTCAACTCCACAAACTTGTATAAAATTATCTAGTTGATTTGGTGTTTTCAAGTGGTGAAGAATCTAGACATAAATGTTGTCTCTAGTTTTCTTTATTTTTTATACATTACTAATGCACGACATTCAATAATTTTAAATGATCATTTGGATTTTCATGTATCCTAATTAGATCACATCCTAATTTTATTAAATTTTCATCAGGTAAGCATCCCTCATCCTAGAATCATTTAAAAATTATCCATCTAGATCCATCTCAACCGTACATCCATTCTCCATCCTTAATAATAAAAAAGCATCACTTAAACATAAAAATTTGGTTACTTGGTCTCAATCTAGTCCATACATCATATTGTCCTTTCGTCATCACCCAAAGTTTTCAACATCTAGGGACCTTATCCTTAATCTAGAGTATCATCCATTTCAAATCCAATCTCCTAATAAAAAATCACTTGACCTTATAATTTGATTTCATCTTTAAAATCCAAATTTGCTTAAGAATATTAGCTCCTATCTTTTAAGTATAGAACTAAATTATTTATCCATTTTGTTAATGTTAGATTGTATCCAGGTTCTCTTGGTTTGTCCTTTCTTGTTCACCTTAAGGTGCATTGGAATATATGAACATTGTAGTGAATCATAGTGATGGTGTTTGGGGTGCTTGAGATAGCTACATTTTGGCATCAATTTAGCTTTGTTTACCATGTATAGCTTGAGACCATGTATGTAATTTGGTCCATCTTTCCAATACAATTAAATATGGATTGATCAATTTTTAATTTATATATAGAAATGTCATCCAAGAGATCTACTTGATCAATTTTTAATTTATATAGAATTGTCATCAATTTTTAATTTAATATTAAATGTGCATGTCTTTCAAGATTTAAATATATATATCAATTTCTAATTACATATATATAAATGTTCCACATGGAATTCTTAAAATTTCAAAACCAGAAATTTGATTTCATTTACATTCAACTCCACTAATAGCTTGCATGCTTTATTTGAATTATATGGTTCATTCTTAAGTGAACACTTTCAAATATATATATATATATATATATGATTTCATTTACATTCAACTTGACACAAGTATAGCTCATCATCTAGTTCAAGAATTCTTTGCATGCACATTCAAATGAACATGTGTATTAGATTATATGGAATTAGAAATTAGGTTAATGTAGAGCGTGATATATGCACAATTTAAATGTATAAATAACTTTTATTGACTTTAAAAATGAACATTTAGAGCTTTAAAGAATTCAATCTAACTATCATCTATTTCCGATTGCATTTTTATGTTCTACTTTAAAACATGTATAGCATTAATCTCAAGCATATATGCATTCAATTTTTTCTATTTCTTGACCTATTTATTAAAGAAAAATTCATTTGAACTATTTATTTAAATTAATTACATGTACATGTCCATCTTTTTAAATTTACAAATAGCAACCATTAGATAGTGGAGTGGACAACATTTTGATTTCACAATGTATTTAGTTATCTATATATGTACAAGAAGTGCATTTGAACAAGTTACCATAATTTAAATTTAAATAAAGGTACTTATAGATGTAATGTAAGTGAGTTCATCAAACCATAATAATGCACGTATATAACAAACCTCTAAGATTCAAACCATAAAACATAATTGTATGAATGTGACATGTAAATTATAACAAGTATATATATGTGTACCATAAAACATAAGTATGTAACACGTCCAAATGTTCAATACATAAATCATAAAAAGTGTCCCCAACATATAATAAAATGATCTCAGACATGTAATACTATAAAACAAATCTCAAAGAGAGGGATGTTTGGTATGAATAGAATCATCAGATCTATGGCTCGATCTCTCCCTCAACCTCTCCCTCGATGCACGGCTCGATCTCTCCCTTGATCCATGGACCGATCGCTCTGCTGATCCAAGATGTGTGGATCCATGTCCCGATCCAATATCTCCCGATCTGTGTCCTGAGCCTCGTCCCAACCCCTGCATGTGTTCAAGTACACATATATGTAAAATTATCTAAAAATTTTACAATGTACTTGAGTTCAATGTGTTCAAACTTAAAACATCAAGTAATTAGTTTTTTAAAATTAAATTTAAATGTACCTCATCTGCATACTGCATGGGATCGCCATCATGCTCGAAATTTCCAAAGTGTGGGAATTCACCATACTGCTTAAAATTTTCAAGTACACAATTTCAATCAGGAGTTAAACCCCTAGAAGTTTTTAAAATGCATTACATAAATTTTTAGAACACAATTTTAAAAATATATACATGTATTTAAATTATAAATTGAAAGTACCTATTGTGCCTGCTTGAAAGCTCTACCAATGTCACTAAGATCACGAGAATGTAAAGACATCGTAGGGGGCCCTGTAGCATGTACAGTATCAGTAGCAAAAAGAAGTCGACTATATGTCCCATGGACAGGATCAGGTGTCGCAGTAGCCTCAACGTGACCTGTAACATCCTGATGACCACCTGGACAAGCTAAAGGATCAACAAAAACATGATGTGCATGGGATTCTGTAGGCTGATGTGGAATATCCTGAGTTGCATTTGCCACACTGTGGCTCATATGTGTATGAGGATATCATTGTCTAATAAATTCTGGTACCCTGTCAAGAGCAATCCCATGGTCCTCACTGATAACCTGATATGCTGCTAGTAAATCCAAAATTGAGAGTCTACACGTATTACGCAGAGTCGTGTGGGTCATATGCTCGACATCTGCAAGAGTAGGTAGATCGGCACTAATAAATGGATCATACGATGCAGATGTAGCCTCAGTGGGAGGAAGGTTGATCTTTGGGCATAATAAATATCTACCAACTTGATCAGATGAAATCTGATCAATCTGCATCGTAATAGAGGCAATGTTTT
>VDFB02094362.1:0-26994 GCA_007258455.2 Sequoia sempervirens
ATGTCATGTAAAGAAGTATTGTATATGGCTATTTTCAACATAGTCGATGTCATGATGATATATTGAGATGAGGATTAGAAGTATTTTGGATAATGGAGAGATGATGATGGCCTATATCATGTTGTATGCTTTCTCCTATTGTTCTTGAAGAAGTATGTGATGTTGCAAGGTTGTTTTGGCCTTTGCAAGTGGGTAATAAGTTTTTGTTTCAGAATGTTGCTATGAAGATTGTTTGGGAGAATGCTCTGCATTCATCCACTATTGGAGATATGGTCTTATGGTTTGGGATTTAGTTTTTGTGCTCTATGGATGTTGCACTCCTATCTTTTCAGGTCACTAGTGTTTTCGAGGAGGTTTTTTTTATTGCAAAAGGTTGGTAGTGTTGTTGGCTGTCTATACTAGTTTGATTAATGATCAACATTTATCTGCATTGATGTCTCTACTTTTGCAGCTTGGTGAATGTTCTCTCAATTTTTGTGAAGTATATCAATTCCAAATTAATCTTTTGAAATGGTCCACAAGTTGATCAACTAATATTCTATCTCATGTTTATATATTATGTGCTTTTGGGATGAAATTGTTGATTATCCAAAATACTGAGAGGGTGGTGAATCAGTATTCCATTAAACCATTCAGCTATAAACCATCCAATTATTAAAGAATATTTAATTGCTAACAAGAATGAAGACATTGAAAGGAACATGACACCATAAGACACAACAACACCAAATTTTTACATGGAAAACCCAAAATGGGAAAAACCACAGTGAGGATTAGCTCACAATATATTATATCTAGATATAGTATATTACAGGGGCTTACTACTAGGACACACTATCCTTAAAAGTATCACACCTTGTAAAGATTACAAAAGAGTATGGCTCACTCCCAAAAGGATGAACTAATGGAATACACCTTTTGTGTGCTGAGTTTAGTTCCAACTAAGCTTTGAATATGAAGTACTACCCTACTTAGCAGTCGCTCAACAACTCTTCTTTGATTTTGAACTTTCACTAGTAAACACCACTTGCATCACATCTATCATTTAAGTTCACACATCCACTTGTCTCTCATTCATCCACACGCCTCATTTTAATTCTAAAATATCTCATATATATACCCAAATACATTGCACACATCAATTAGGTTGGCCTAATTAGGTGTAAAAAATAATCCAAAAATAGCTCTTGTCAGCACCATACAAGATTTAAAAACATCTTTTCGCCCAAGAAAAACATATAGTACTCAATTTTAAGTTGGTATGAATTTAAAATAGAATTCAACTAACATCCGCAAAGTATAATTAATCTTCTCAACATGTATCATGCATTAGGTCAGACAGGAATAGGACCTAATCACAAAAATTCCAATCAAACACACACTTCTCAAAATAAACACCTTCCGAGTTTGATATTACTTTAGTTTCTCTTTACATCACCATCAGAGAGACTACCTTTAGAACTG
The DNA here is from genome assembly GCA_007258455.2 of Sequoia sempervirens. Classification (NCBI taxonomy): domain Eukaryota; kingdom Viridiplantae; phylum Streptophyta; class Pinopsida; order Cupressales; family Cupressaceae; genus Sequoia; species Sequoia sempervirens. The sequence goes on from VDFB02094362.1 coordinate 1,465, forward strand.
CCACATCAAAACAACCTTCTCAATAAAATGAAAAATCTCCCATGCTTGTATATTGAATAGAGAGATGACTATAATATTCAGAGTTGAACTTTGTCATTGATAACTTCCAGTACTCATCATAAAAATTCTCAAGATCTTGAATATAGTTGTATGAATTAGTCATAATGATATGATTAATAGAGAAAAATTACATCTCTTCTTGCAAAGAAGTGTGGACCCAAAAATTGGCGTACTAGACCACAACACCATCAACAAAGAACAATTAACCAAATCTCTGATAGATCAACTTACAGTATAGTTAGTATTGTACACCAAATATGCTTCCCATAATGTTGACATCAATGACAACACTGGGCTAGCCAAATCAACCTATGCATGTACACCTCATTCTCATTTTTCTAGGCAGCATCAATGAAGACAGACTCCCAAACTTCCAACAATCTCCCCCTTTGTCATTGATGGCAACATGCATAACAAAAAAAAAAATCATACTAACTAAATACACCCCTTTTCAAAATCAATACCCCCCTTTACAAAATTGACCTTGACTTTCAAAATTTTAAAAAAGGTTTTCCAACCATTCAATTTTTTTTCTTCTCACTATCTACCTCTCCCCCTTTGACATAAATGGCAAAGGTCATGCAGGCGTTTGGTATATTTCCCTTGAATATATGTATGTATGCATAAAGGATATGAACATATTAACCTGAAGATGAAGAACCCTTAAGATTCTTTAGGATATCCTGCCATGTAGCTTTACCTTCTTCCCAAGAACCTTTTGCATGTGTAAGAGTCTTGTATACTAATTAAAGCTTTGTTAAATACTTTATACCTTCTTCCTTAGTGTTGGGGCTGAGATTAATTTATGATAGACTGTCAACACTAGCAAGGGCACTTGATACATGAGTGTGTTTTATTTTTACTAAATCTCTAAGTGCCACATACTACTTGATCACCTGTGTTCTCTGACTCTATAAGCTAAAGAATTTGTCTTGCAGTTGCATGATGTAGAACCATCTTTGATTCTCCCTATCATTTTCCAAGCTATAACATCTTTGTGAATGCTCAACTGAATTTCATTCTAACTCATTTCATTCTTTGAATTTAATGTCCAGTTAGGTCAATTTAGGTAGAAATATATTAACTCTTGAACTTCTTCTTCACAATCCTGAACATCTTTCAATTCCTTCAAGACTCTGTGGTGTGCATCTACACATTTCTTTCTAATGCCTTCTATATTTTCTTCTATAGTTCTTGGTTCTGACTCATTTCCTGTTTTCTCTTTCAATCCAGCGATGTATGCTTTTAATGAATCAATCATACTCCTAAGATTTTCCAGAGTGGACATAGATGAATTAAAGATAGCACTGAGAATAACTTCTTGTAGATCTTTTAATGCTTCATCCAGGTCTTTTATGTTTGTACTTTCATGCTCATGCTGACTTTCTTCTTGTTCTGAGATCCCTTGCTTAATAGCAACAATTTTTCTCTTCTTTCTTATTCCTTTTGTACTATCAAAGGCTTCAATCATAGACTTTTCTTCTGACTCTATTCTATTGGGGTCCTTTGGAATTTCTAGAAGAACTTTTACATAATGATCAACTTCCTCCATAGTTACTTCATAATCTAACTTAGAAATCCACACAATTCTAGGCTCAACTACTTCCAAGTGAGAAAAATTAGTAGAGACAAGAAAATTGATGTCTTCAAAGTATTTTTCCACCACATTTTTTGGAATTCTTGCCCTCTTATTCATCCTCATCTAAAACATTCCAAAGAACACTGCAAGAGTAGTTTCTTGAGCATCCAAACCACCAAGATTCATCATGAGATTCCTTATCTGGTGTGTTATTGGATCTGTATTTGTCCATTCAACCTTTCTAATAACTAGTATCTCCTTCATAAAGTAAAAGAGTATGCAAATTGTTAAAGTGTCGTGCCAGAATGTAGTCTTCTCATTCTTTTTGATTTCTTTCAAATTCTTCATTAGGTACTGTCGAAGTAGCTCACAAAGATCATAGTATAACCATTCTTAATAATGTCAAATGCAATGTATGCAACAATAGTAGAGATTGTATAGTCATTACTAGGTAAGAAAATTTTATGTCCAATAAGCATTGCGACATATCAAATGATTAGATTCCTAATTTTACTCAAGACAAGTTCTTTTCCTTCAAGAGTTGCACCAATCTTTTCTATTAATTCTTGATCATTGATATACTTGCACCCCAAACTAGTCTGGAGGACCACAAACTAGTCACATCCCTTATAGCTTCTTTGTTCATCGAGTGTGCAACATCAATCCAAATAGACTCATCATGAATCTTGCTCAATTCAATTTGAATGTACTTCTTTTCGAATTCAAATAGTTGAAATTTCTTCCATACATTGAGTTTCTTTTCCACTAGGGTTTTGTATGCACCATATTTTTCTTGCAATTCACTTTCTCACAAAATACTTAATCGAAGAGGTGATGTTTCCTCTCTTTTTTCTGTAAATGTATGCATAAATATCTTCAATAGGTAAAACTCTAAGGGGAATGCCAGAAAATGCACCTGCCGAATCTTCTGACAAATTTTTCAAAGAATACCTCTTTAATTTAATTTGTGGTTTTTTTGAAACATTCACTACCTTCAAACCATCCATTGCATTAAAAATGAAAACTCTAAAAAAGAAGTGTGAGTAGAATACCTCTTGAATTTTCTCCAGTGAAGAATAGGGTTTTGATGTTTAGCTTCTAGACCACACCTCGAATCCACTTCCTCCTCTTCAATTTGCATTTCCTTCACATCAAATGAATTTTTCTTTTCAAATATGTTCTTAAACTCCATGATTTTACCCGTATTAATAAATGTGTCAGCAATAAATGTTGTAGAAATTTGTTTTGTCAAACTTCAAGAAAACTTTTGTATCGCAATACTTCCTTCCGAAACTCTCTTCAATAGCTTTTATAAATCCTTTTTCTAAGACATATCTTCATGTCATGACTTGACACTTGGTATTTTAGGGGGTTTTAGAATTTTTCTATTATTTCTCCCCCTAAGCCATTGCATGGTCTTGGTTTCTGATAGGATTGTCTGCACCAAGGGATGACAGATAAAATTGATAATTTAGATTGTCCTTCCTTTCACCAAATCCTTTCCATTTCCTTCTTAACCTTTGTCAGATCAATCTTAATGATTGGTTCATATCTCTTTATCGGATAGTCACTTTTCTTATATATGCTTCTACAATCTTTGGAAAAATTTCCTAGTTTGTTGCAATTGTAAGAAACAACATTCTTCCATCCAAATTTTAATTTTCTCAATCTATATTTTCACTAGTTAGCCTTGTGTCCAAATGAATTGTAGTGATAGCAGTAGCCATTGAATGGATAAATTATCTTGTTCAAATTTTTTTTTTGTATTCTATATCTTTATGTCCAATTCTCTTGCACTCAAAACATTGACCAAAGAATGATGAAGTATTTTGATTCATTTTTTCATTCTATTTCATTTTATTTCCACAATATTTTTTCCTATGTCCAAACTTATTGCAAGAATAACAATCATTAAAATATAAATACCTTTGAGCATTAGGTTGTTTGATAGGAATCTTTCCAGTATTGCTTCTTTTGTTCTTGAATTTTCTATCATTGCTTTGAGTCTTCATGTCAAGGGATTGATCTTCTTTTGAAATTTGTCCTTCTTCAAATCCCAAACCACTTTTGTCCTTAGAGGGTTTATGTCTTGCAATTAGTTTATCCAGCATTGTAGAGCTTGTCACAAATTTATCTTCATGTCTTCTAGTTGTTTCCAAATCTAATTTTAGAATTACCACTTCTTGGTCAAGCTTTGCACATTCATCCATCTTCCTTTGTATTTCATCTTTCTTACAGTCTTCAATTTTTCTCTTTCCTTCCAGTTTTTCTTTTAGTCCAGTGATGTCCTCATCTACTTTCTTTAATTGATCACTGACTTCACTATATTTTTCCTTCAACACCTTAATGCACTCATTTGATTCCTTCAGGCTATCCTTCAAATCTTTACTTTATTTTGTATGTTCAACAAAGATCTCTTCTGAAGGAATGAGATTTTTTTTATCTTCCATGTATTTGAATTTCAAGACCTTCCTCAAGTTATTAGACTTTTTAAGAGGAACCAAACTCTGATACCAATTGTTGATTACCTAGAATACTAAAAGCGGGGTGAATCAATATTTCATTAAACCATTTAGCTATAAACCATCCAATTATTAAAGCATATTTAACTGCTAACAATAATGAAGACATTGAAAAGAACATGACACCATAAGACATAACAACACCATATTTTTATGTGGAAAACCCAAAATGGTAAAATCCACGGTGAGGATTAGCTCACAATATATTATATCTGGATATAGTATATTATAGGGGCTCACTTCCAGGACACATTGTCCTTAAAAGGTTCACAACCTGTAAAAATTACAAAAGAGTATGGCTCACTACCAAAAGGATGAACTAATGGAATACACCTTCTATGTGTTGAGTTTAGTTCCAATTAAGCTTTGAATATGAAGTATTGCCCTGCTTAGCAGTCGCTCAACAAATTTTCTTTGATTTTGAACTTTCACAATTGAACACCACTCGCATTAGGTTTATCATTTAATTTCGTACATCCACTTATCTCTCATACTTCAACACACCCCATTTCAATTCCAAAATATCTCATATATATACCCAAATACATTGCACACATCAATTAGGTCAGCCTAATTAGATGTAAACAAAACAATCCAAAAATAGCTCTTGTCAGCACCATACAAGATTTAAAAACATCTTTCACCCAAGAAAAACATGCAGTACTCAATTTCAAGTCAACATGAATCTAAAATATATTCAACTAACATCCACAAAGTATAATTAATCTTCTCAACATGTATCATGGATTAGGATGACCAAGAATAGGATGTAATCACAATTACAACACTGGGCCAGCCAAATCAACCTATGTATGTACTCCTCATCCTCATGTTGCTAGGCAACATCAATGAGGACAAACTCCCAAACTTCCAACAAAAATATTTTGTTCTTATTTGGGTTGTGGTAGTTGTTTGTGGCATGACAATATAAAATAAGAGTCTTGAAGTGTTGTTGGATGTTCAAGGAACATCTCTTTGTGATCCATGCATCAATGGTTGATCTATTTTATGTTGCATTATGTCCTGAGTTGGTTCTTTGGGTTCTTTCTGGATGTCTAGATAATAGGGCTTGTTATCTTTCTTTTGTTATGTTCTTGAGGGTTTGTGCTAGCATATTAAGTTGTGTTAAGATGAATTTTGGTCTTGACCTATCGTGGTTAGAACTGGATAGAGTAAATTCAATTGAAGTTGTTTTTTTGGGCCAATTGGTTATGTGCGACATGTTTCATCTACGCATTTCCTTGTTGCCTACTTGGGTTGATGTACACTATCGTGTGAATTGTTTTGGATCACATTGGAATATGTAATAAGATTTTTTTGTCCTCTTTTTCTTCTAGATAAGACCATATTATGTGTTTGTGGCCGACTTGTTGAGTTTATTGTTTACCTTCTTCCTAGCCAACCTAATTGAAGTTGTGAAATGTTGCAGTGGATACAAATGTAAGAACTTTTTAGATGCAAATTGAGCAAAGAAGTGTGAGAGTGAATGTATTGAATATATAGCAGAGAAAGTATGAAAGTGTGTGGAAGAACTTGGTCAGCTGTTCTTGAACACCTCAGTCAATAGAGTGTTGTGTTCACAAATATTGTAACTTTTTATAAACTTCTTGTATCCTACTCTAAGATAGTGAATCTCATTAGGTCCTTGAATATTTCCCTAGAGTTGTACACTTCAATATATAAGTCCTTTGTATCTTGCACTAAGGTTGTGCACCTTATTTTGCAAGTCTTTTGGGAGTGAGCCTTATTTTGTAAGCAATGAGCTTCATATAGTGTGAGTTAACTCTCACCGTAGTTTTTCCTTCATTAGTTTTTCCTCATAAATTTGGTGTCATCTTTTGCATGTGTTTTCCTTGTTTTTTCTTCCATTGTTGTTGATATGATTAAGGGTTGAATTGTTATATCTTCCATTGTTATTGATCTAATTAAGGGTTGAATTGTTATATATTTCATTGTTGATTTGCTTAAGTGTTTTTGATTTGGTTAAGAAGTTTGAATTGTGTTGAAGATCTTAAGTTCTAGAGGAGATTAAGTTTTGTAGATACTGATTCACACCCCTCTTAGTTTCTGGGTGTGTTCAACAAGAAGGTCAATGTGACCCCCCCAAAAAAAATTGAGAAGGAAATAAATACATGCCAAGAAATGCTTCCTCTCAAAACTAAGATGAGAAGAGAAACCATTTAGCCTCCCCTCAAGATGATGTATTTAGTGCTAGTAGGTGCTCAAAACTAAATGTTGAATATGATCCATGAATGTTGAACAAAATTTACCCCCTTGGGAAGAAATAACATCACAAATGTGTACAAGATGACTTCCCATTCTAGATAGCAATATGCAAGAAGTAAGATAATGACTAGTTTTTCAACATGATTCAAATATAATGATGATGTCCATAAATTTTTTGAATGATTCTCAATTATCTATAAGAAAAATCTATATTGTGACAAATTTTGATGAGATGGATTAGGTACCATATAAGATTCAGGAGTAGGAATCATGGATGTATGGTGACAACTAGGCCAATGAGAATTTGTTACTAATTCAAAGGATGTCAAAATAGATGATGATTGAGTTGGATTGGACTCATGAATGTATACAAAATTTGTCATAATAGAGGAAAACATAGGCAAGGAAATAACAAGATCGAAATATGGAAGTAGTGATGCAAATTCATCAAAGATAACATCAAAGAGAATATGATTGTACTCAATAGTGTTCCAAAGTTGTAATGCAAGATTCTAAAAACACAAATGAAAATTTTGGTAGAAATGTGTCTCAAAATGACAAATCTGTAAAAATCATGTAAATATTTTGGTGAAAATAATTGTTGGAAGTCATGTATATATCAATGATAGATTTTATTACACCCCTAATATTAGAGTACATCAAATTATGAATAGTCAAATTATCACTATCTCAACTCCTAGTTAAGTCATATTGTCATTTAGTTAATTAGGTCAACCTAGGGCTTACATAGGGTTATCTAAGTTGGCCTGGGTGATATCCTAAGCATAAATAGGTATATATAGGAGGTTGTGAGTCTTATTTCATCAGCATATTGTGAATTGTATTATCATGGAGATATTTGGAGGTTTCCCCCCTCGAACTGGCTTGTTATTCTTAGTTATTATCAAGTATTTGCAACATATTTTCTATCATATTCTTCTATTGTGCAATTTATTTCATTATAATTTGGATGTAACATTAAGTGATGATGGTGAAGATGAGATCACAATGAAATTCATTTTACTAGATTGGTCATACCCAAATGATGGTGACTCACAAGATGTCTAAATGATACTAGATGATGCTTCTACATGTGCTAGAACAAGATCATAAGGTAATGAAATACCATGATCGAGAATAAGTTGCTCCATTTCATCAATTTGACAATGAATGCAATATTTTGTTGTATGCCTTTTCTTTGCACAATATCCATATTTTATTTTTAATTTATTAGGAAAATTATGAAGAATACTTAAAATGAAGAGATTTAGTGTGAGAGACATGATCACATAAACCAAAAAAATAAAAATAAAAAGCACCTATATTTCCCTCGATTAGATAAGAGAGCCCCCCCCCCCACGAAATGATTAGCTTTGAAACATAGGCCTCCACAAAAATTTTCAAGTGAAGTTATAAATTGTGTTAATATTGGATTCCAAATCAACCATTTATAGTGCATGGTGTTTTTTACATTTTTTAGAAAAATGCGCAATCCAAATCTTCAAAATACAAGCATAAATGAATTCCTTGTGAAACTCAAATATGCATAAAAAAGTCTAAAATTTTGATAATCAAGGTGAAGGTTTACATGTCAAAATTTTATTATAAAATTAACTTCAAAGGCCAAATAATGCATTAAAATACCATGCTTTTCAAATTTTCTTGACACCAAAGTGTAGACAGAAAAACCAACTTCTCGTTGACTATTTACATTTGAAAATATTACTCGTCATTTGCAAGTTATACAAAAAAAAATTCCCCTTTTAGAGAACTAATAACAAGTTGATGGTTAACACTAACAACTAGTGGTTAGAATAATTTTGTAAGTTCAACAATAAATTTTATAAGTAGAAGATGATAATAATAACAACCAAACAAATATTTAACCAAACCCACTATTGAGAAGTGCCAAGTGTGAAGAGTTGTTGAGTTGGTGGAACTATTGGAGAAACCTTTGAACACTTTCACTACCCTAGGAGGAGATTGTGTGGTAGTGAATGGAGGTTTCACAATCCAAATGGGAGTGAAATTGTGTTTGGATTCATTAGAGGGTCTTATATCATGATCAATAGACATGGGAGGCCCACATCAAAAGACTAGTCAATGGGGGTGGAGATAGTTGTGATTTTGAGCCCAAGTCGAACGTGCTTATGGAGAAGTAGTGGTGGTGGTATGCTATCACCCAATGGATTCTCATGAGCTAAAAATTACATCAAAACTACCAAACAATGAGTTTTAGTGATGTTGCATATGTGTGAATACACCAATACTAGAAAGGTGATATCCTAACAAGATATGTAAAGGAAATATTTACACTCATAATTCATGATGAGAAAAAGGAATTATTTATTAAGATATATGGACACAAAATTGGTCAATAATTTATGGAATAATTGTTTCAATCCATTAGACAATAGAGCTCTTTAGAAGAATACTTTACATCTAAGGAAGACAAATTGCTATAAATAATCTTAATTGGAGAGATTCTAACAATAGGATGTCCTTTGGAGGTCATTAAGGTGTTGTTGGATATGGTGAAAATAAAGTAAAACATAAAGTAACAAGGAATATTACCTTAGTATGGTATGAGTAGAAGTATGGAGACTAGGGTGTTTGCAGAGAGGATGAGATTGTATATTTTTGTGCATAAAAATGTAGATATGAAGGTTGTTATGTTTAAGGATACTCGAATAATTGTAACAAAGAGGAATGACATACAAAAAGTGCATCAAGATGGTACTATTATAATATAGGATGTAAAAGAGGAGTGTATGGAAAAAATAAGAAATGTGTGGAAGACAATTTGGGTGGAGATGGACAAATAGTGGTGGGTCAAATCTTATAAGAGAAGAGAAATAGAGGAGACACATTTGATGGAGGTGTATGGATAGTGGTGGATAAAAATTCATAAGAGGAGAAGGAAATATAATAAGTTTTTGGAGTAGGAGGTTGGGCTATAGTGAGAAGAGGTCCATAAGAGGAATATAGTCAAATGGAAAAACTTGGTGATAAAGGATAAGAATTATCCTGATTAAATGCTAGAAGAGGTGAAGCAAGATATTTATTTCAATGTACCAAAAGTTAGTAATGGAGGAAAATGTGCATTGTATACATTTTATAAGGGTGGATCTATCACTTAGCTATAATTTTTTAGAACCATGCTTATAAAATTTCATAGCCAATATGCATGATGCAAGAGAATTTTGATCTACAAGATATCTTCCATCACCAAATAAATACAATAAAGGTGGATATGATATTTTTTATTTGTGTTTGGTTCTTTGATAAATTGGCAAAATAGGTATGTGCTAAAATTTTCTAAGAAACATTCCATTTGACTTAAAAAATAAGATAATATTGTAATATCTCCAAAAACTTATTTAATCTTTGACAAGAAACTATGTCGCATAAAAGCACTTCAACAAATTCCTAAGGCCATAAATTATTTATATGGAATCAAAAAAAATATTTAGTTTTATTCGAAAAGTACATTTTATTAGGAATTTTAATATAATTATGGAACTTACACAATAAGTATTCACTTCAACAAAAATTACAACTTTGGTAACATGAGAATGAATTGTGTAAGAAAATTAAAATGAAAAATAGAAAAGGTTATGTATGATGGAATTGGTCATTGTGGGACATTAGGCATTATTCCTTAACCGTTTTGTCTTATTTTATGACTAAAAAATGCATATGTGGATCACATGTTTCTAAGTCAACTAATCTTATTTTAAACAACCCAATAAGAAGCTAAATATATTTGAAAGGTGAATGGTTAGATTTTAATAATTGGAATCCATTGTCCCATCATCCTTGTGGTATTTAGAACCCAAAAAATAAAGCTATAACTTTTCTTGAGTGTGAGGCATATACAACAACATGGGTAGGTCATTTTTGGGTGAAAATCATATCTAGAAATGTTATAAATTAGAAATAAATGGTAAAAAAGAAAAAAAAGTTGAGAAGGTATATGGACAAATGAAAGATAATTTTAGAATGAGAAAAAATTGGAAAACCATACAAAAATATCAAAAATCATGGAAAAGAAAAATGACTTCTCAATTTAATTTTTCTAAGATGACCAAAGCATGCAAATTGGTTCAGTTAGGAAGAGAATGCCATGAACTTGAGATATGTTAAGACTAAGAAAATAGAAATAACCTAGATAGAAGAGATTTTATCCATCCTAGACATAGAGAAGTCTATTTACTAATTTCTCTTTGTGTAATTAGTTTTAGGCTCTTTTTATCCTATTGTAAGCCTTGAAGGAAAATTTTAGATATTCTAGCGAAGGTAGCATTATTTTTTATATAATTGGATTGTGATTTCTTTTTTATTTGTGTGGCTACTAGTTTTATCTTTTCTTTCATTCAACCTCGTTACCTAGATTGTATCAGTCATCCAACAATATAAAAAAGGACATGCAAAAGATAGACAAAAGGTTAATAAAGTTGGATCATTTAATTTGGATGCATCTAGCACAAGGAAAAACTCGATTGTGGCTCAAAAGAATCTTGACAAAGAACAAGAACACCTTATTGATTATAATCTAATACTTTTAGCTTGTACTACAAATAATATAGATTAACTAGACAATCTATTTTTTGCTACCAACTAGTTGTCCCTCTATTTTGGAGTTTTTCTTGGATAAATATGAGTGTCCATTATTTTGTATATTATTTTAAAATATATTCATTACATTAAATAATCAAAATCACTTCTAGATGGTAATTGATAGTTCTAAATTAGAGAACATAGAAAAAAATTGGTGACTGTTAGTTCGAATTAATGGTATGATGAAATTATGGATCATATACCTAGGGTAACTTAGCTATTTCTATGTGACTTGCCATATTTTCCTTGAATTGGCTAATACACTATAATTAGTTCAATGGGGTCCAAATCTTAGAATGAAATGATGTATAGGAACTAGAGACAAAATCATCAATGTTTGTGATCCTTCAAGACAACTATATTCATAGTCTAGTTTAGATGCCACAAATCTCCTTTTCATGTGATCTTGTCATTTACATAGGTGTAGAGCCAAAAAATATGTTTTCCTTTGGAATTAATTATATTTGATACAAGTTTGTTGCTAAGAAGCACCTTTTGGGTCTATTATAAGTGGACGTATGTAACTTCCTTGATTTCAAGCCAAACCCCTTAGTCAATGTGTAAAAGATTATAGACATGCAAGACAAGTGTGTAAAATGCCTATAATGATAATGTAGTGTTTGTCAAGGATGATGTAAACCTAATATAGCTACTTGATAACACATTTGAAATAGTATTTGGGGTGAAAATTTCTCTCAATAATCAATAATTGATCTTCACTAATGATCTGGATCCTGTCCTTAAATATAAAATCTTAGACACTCAAATTATTTCACCCCACAAACTAACATGCTAACACAGGACAAACAATATTTGAAATTATTCTTTAAGAATGAAAAATTATATTTAGAAAAAATAAGACATTATTATTCACGAGTATTTATCCAAAATATATAAATGCAATCATAGTCCAATCTAAAAGAAAGAAAACCCCTAAAACTCTAATTCTATAATTAATATGATAATATTTAAAATAATAAATATTGAATGATGACTAACATATATGTAAAACAAATAACTTAAATATTAAAACAATATATTTATAATCAAACTAAAATTACTCTACATTAATATATAATGCCTCTCTATTAATTTTAGACCCATAAGGAAACCATAGCCATTTTTTTTTTTAAGAAACCAAAATATTGATCATTTTTTTAAAATTAAACAAAGGGCCGCTAAAATCGCTCATGAGAGAAAATTGCCCTCTACTAAAAGCCAAGGAGGAATAAGGTTTAAATATAATTGTCTAATCAACCCATGAAGTTCATTGACAAGTTCCCACGTTTAAAAATAAATAAATAAAATAATAAAATAAATTCTATCAAAGACATTAGATTTCAACGTCCATAATATTGTGAAAAGATTTTTGGATTTCAACTGTGTGTTGTTTTTTTGCATCAACGTTTCAATCACACTCTGTGATTCATCATCGGGATGAAAGAGAGTTGTAGGAGTAGAATGAGAGATTGCAGCCCAAGACAAGATAAATAGAGGGTGTGAAAGAAAAATAAATTAGAATAAAATAAAATTACACAGAATTCAAGAAGGGAGAGGACAAGATAAAGACAATACAAATAAACAAAAACTAAGAATATAAAAAATAACATAATATTCTACACACTCTAAAATATAAGAAGAAACCTATGAAAGGATGGCTAAATGAAATGAGAGATACAAAAGTTAAAAAACAAAGCCCAACAATCAATGATATAATAAAATCAAATTATTATGAAAAACGAAAAGTATAAATAAATATTAAATGTATATTAATGAAAATAATAATATAATAATATATATATAATAATAATGTGTGTATATATAAATTAAAGTAACAAGTAAATATGTTTATATAAAAAAAATAAGTAAATGTAACTATGACGTAATGAAAAATCAAAAAATAACTAAATAAGGGGAAAATGAGAAATGAGATTAATAAGAAAGGCTAAAGGAAAAGAAAAGAAACAAAAGTTAAAATAAAATAAAATAATAATAAACAATGATAAATTGATTATTAAGAAAATATAAATGAATATAACTAAATAAAGTATAAAATATAAAATGAATATGAAAGGATAAGAAATATCAAATGTAAATATTATAAAAGTAAAAAATCGATGCTCGGATTAATAAAGTTAAAAAATCAAATCAATCCATCCGCTGAATCCGTCCGTCATCTTTTCCGTTTTCATCATCGCATCGTTCCGGGCGCATCAGGGATCACATCCGCTTCAAAGAATCCACAAAGTCAGAGGGAAAAATCAGATCGGATCAAAAGGAGACAACACGGTTTCCAAGAGGAGCTTAGGTTCCAACCTTCGTCATGATTAAGGTTTGAGGGGTGGTTTTGGATTGCAATAGCTTCTTTGAGCTTTCTCTTAAAGAAGTTGTTTTCAATGGAAAGGATTTGAGTGTTTTCGAGACAAATATGGTGCTTTTTAGAGGAGGAGTGGTCAGCTAGGGCAAATTTGATGATGCGCTCATGCTTAATGTCTGCACAATGCTCTTTGATTCTGGTTCTAAAGGATCGTCCTGTTTCACCTATGTACGGGATACCACATGAGCAAACAACTTTATAAACACCAGGATCCAAGAAAATATCTTTGGGGTCTTTAAGAGAGGGGATGTGATTTTTCAAGGTCGCCAAGGGTTTGAAAGCACAATGAATGCCCTTTTTTTGAAGGATTTTAGCAATTTTCTGGGATAAACCTTTAATGTAAGGAAGGGTAGCATGGAAAGAGGGTTGGGAAGATTTGGGTTTAGAATAGAAATTGGATTTGGTAAGATTGAAGGTTCGAGAGATTTGCTTGTTGCTATAACCATTTAAAAGGAAGACATGGCGGAGATAATCCAGCTCATGGTTTAAGTTTTCTTCATCACAAATACGAAAGGCTCGCATGGTTAAGGTTTTAAGGATGCAAGCCTTTTGGGCAGGGTGGTGGTAGGAGGAAGAGTGAAGGTAGAGGTCGGTGTGCTGGATTTTTGGTAAACACCGCGACCTAAGGATCCATTTGATTTTTTGGAGAGCAAAATGTCAAGGAAAGGGAGTTGGTTGTTGGTTTCAATCTCTTTGGTGAAAGAGATACAAGGGTGCAAACTATTAAGGTGGTTAAATTCTATGTTTATCACTTTAGAACAAAACGGCATATAATCCTTCGGAGATCATTTAAGGTCTTTCTTTTTTAATATTCATTCATTAAAAGGATAATAAACTATTGCCTTGTTTTACTTGAATAACTTATTTTGGATGTATTAAATTAAATAATAATAGTGATATCTATGAGAGGGGGAAGGAGAAAAAAATTAAGGAAAAACAATAATAAATTTATACCATGTTTTTTAAAGTTTGATTTTTAATAACTTATTTGGATGTATTATAAAATTAAATAATTATAATACTGATATCTATGTGAGGTGGAAGGAGAAAATAATAATAAATTTATATCATATTTTTTAAAGTTTAATTTTAAAAAGGTTGTATTATAAATCTAGATCATATTTATGAGGATAATTTTAAATTAATATATCTGGGAGCACAAGATCAAGTTGATATTTAGTCGATAGGCTACATATAGTGTGAGATTATGCAAACCACTTTTGAGTCATTGGTAAACAAGTTTTAGTTGTCGTTTAACAGTGAACCAACTACCATTTAATGGTAGAAGCCTCCAAAATATCAGGTGAAAGCCTCCAAAATCTCACTTATGACATAAAAGCTAGATAAAATATTAATTTTCCAATTGAATGGGAACATTCTATTTCCATCTACAATATTTTTTGTCAATTTGATGACAACTTTCTTTTTCATTTCCATTTCTTTATGTTTTAAATCTATATGTAAATATTTCAAAATCAAATAATACTTAATTTCTTTAAGGAAAAAATCTAGATTTGTCTAAGTTTATTTCATTTCATTATTTAACACTTATTATTAATTGTTTAATCGAGCCACATGCAACTAGAATTTGTAACACATGGCATCCATATGCACCCATGCACAAACATGTACTCTCTAACATATTAACATACATTTAGTTTTCTATCGGTGTAATCCTTGAACCTCCTTTAGGTGCAAATGCTAGTTTTTAGTTGAGAGTCAAGGATTGAGGGCTATCCATTCTACAAAAATTGCTTGAGGCACAATTCTAGTTGCTTGGGTACAATCCTTGCCTCATCCCTTATTTATTACACTCTTAAAAAATTTGAATATTTGTGGATAGCATAATAAAAGAACATACCATCACCTTCACCAATTCTACACAAACAATTAAGCTACAACCTTTTCATAAAGTTTAAAATATTTTTATATACACACACCCATTATTTACTTAATATGCTTTTAACTTCATTCCATAAAAAATATTTGAAAATCCTAAACAAGTAATAGGAAAATTTTGAAAAAATTGATACCATACTTATTAAATACAACCAATAATAAAGTTTAAAGGGTTGTCCATTTGACATTTTTGCATTTATTAATTTTTGTAAGGAGTTTTTTTGGATGCAATTATTAAATGATAAGAGTTAGTTAAACACACAACTAGGATCCTTAGTTTATGCATTAGTATTATATTTAATTAATTATTAGTGTTTACAAAAGATTAAAATTGGCTTATGGGATTGAAAGAAATATAATGTAAAAAGAACAAGGGAGTGTAGGGGTATCTCCCAAGAAAAATAAATATGCAAAAAAGGAAAGCGTGAACAAATACAATTCTTGAAGAACTTAGATAGACTTTATGATGTTCAAAGAAAAATAAATTAGTGATGAGAGTGAAGCTATGGGGGTCACCAGGTTTGTGACATCATGGATATCTACAATATAAATGCACGAGTAAAGTCATGGGGTCACCAAGTTTTTGATGCCTTACAAATCTACATTATGAGCTTTGAAGTTAGCTAGGTGCCTCTTCCTACTAAAGTAAGATAGTTAAAAATATGAAGTAACAAATCTAGCATGAGCTCTCTAGTAGATGTGCTTTTAGAAATTCATAAACAATGATCAAATATCTCATGGAAGAAGAAATAAATACATCTATAATCCTAATAATACATGAGATCCTAGAAAAAATTGAGTGAGTCTTGGAAGTGACAAAAAATCCTCTAATCTCATAATAGGGAGAACATTTTAATACAAAATTCTCCTTAATATTTAGTTTAAAGAAGCATATATAGCAAATAGGATGCTCCTAAGGAATATGATGTTCTAAATTAATGTAAAATTGATGGGAGATAGTAGTTGTGTATAAGGAACCCTTGGGCTATAAGGTAGTTGAAGGCTTGTATACCCCAAGGGAAGATGAGTCCATCACTAAATAGACATATAGATCTGAGAAGTGATAAATTTTTGAAGAGAGTGGATCTCTATGTGCAATCTATGTGGATTGAAGTTATACTCTATATATCTTAGCATGAATATCCTTAGAGAGATTACGGTCATTCTTTAAAAATATTTGTGGTGATGGTTTGGAAATATCAATGTTCATGAAGTGTAACAAGGAGGAAGCTATTGTATACCAACAAGTTTCAAACATGCAATTTACCAATACCATACATGATTTAAAAGTAGGAGAAGAATCCATGAGATTGTCAATATTGGAGGTGTACATCAATCTCAACTTGTGTCTCATAGTCACCATATTACTAAAGTAATGAGAGTTGTGCCAAATTCTATAAAAATGATAGTTTGAGGGACCCATATCTTAGAATTAATATTTTTAGATAAAATTGTAACCAAAATTCTCTCTATTTAGCTTTGATCCATATCCAAAGGATATGAACTCAAATTTTAACATTAGTGTATATAGTGTACTCTATTATTATTTTCCTTTCTTTTAGTATAACATTATTTAATCTACAATAGGACACTATAACCAAATAATATCCCTTTACGTAAATCTAGGATAATTTTAAATAATCCCCATAATTAAAGCATAAGTTAACCTAGGTTAACTAATAGAGCTAGGAATTTTAAATATGTAATCCCATTTTTAGAAATTACATTAAAGGGAGTAGGCACTAAGATTTGTGAACAATGGTGAAGAAATCAATCCAAATGTCACATAGATTCCACTTGAGCTATTATTGCATAAATCAATTCTCATGATCTATTTGATATCTCAAGACTATAAGCAATCTCAAATTGTATAGTCAAATTTATATTATGCAAGATTGATCCCATGTTCTACAAAAATGCTCTAATGCACATAGTCACTTTGTAACACATGATATAAATATGGTTGATTGTGAAATACTATAACTAATGTCACCTCAAGTTATAATTTCTACTACTGTGTAAGGATTGATGATATAAAAAATACCTTAGGGAAACCATTGAATTAGAAGGGTCATGTTCCCTTAGGTCAATCCCTTTGATTAGACTATATTACAACCATTGAAGAATATTGAAACAAAATCTCAAGTACACAAGTGTCCTAAATCAATTTATTGAAAATTAAGGTTCCTTTTAGTGCTCCAAAAGAAATTTCCTATAATTATTCTCCATGTAATTCTTAGGAAATTTAGATGGTATTTGAATGTGAATTAATGCATATTGAATGTCCTTAATTATCAAAACATAGCAAAAAATTACACAAATATGTACAATATATAGGAGTTGAAGATTAGTTCAACACACAAGACCACTTGCAAAAAAAATGAAAACCTTCCACAAGAGAGTATGCAAGAAATGAGCTTGCTTAATATTAAGATATATGATACAACGTGTACAATAGCCTTGCTTATATAGACAAGATTATGGCATGTGTCTCAATCCTATAACATGTGACAAGTAACTCAACTTATTATTAAATAATCTAGGAATCAAGTTTTATATGCCAAAAAGCTAAGATAATATCTAGGTGACAACTAAGACTTCTAGAAAGATTCCTAGGACCCAAGTGGACTTAACATGTAAATATGACCCGCTAATTAAATAATTAGGTAAAATACCTATTTACACCAACAACCCCCCTTAAATGCAACTTAGGGAGTAGATTACTATGTAAATGATGTAAATATAAAAAGATGGATCTAGAATACTAGGCCATGTTAGGTATCCATGCACAAATGATCTCTCACAAATAAATAAAAGGAGAAAAACTACATGGGAAAAAACCCTCTCCAAAAGAGAGAATTCATGAAAACAATCATGTAAAATAGATGAAAAAAGTGATGGAGGACTCATCAATATCCCCAAGGACTACATCCATTACAAAAAAAAATGGTAGGCCCCCAATAAGAGGGAAAGAGAGAGACTTTGTATCCCCCCATAATTTATAATATTTTGCAAGAATGGTAAGCGCCTGAAGGCAAAACATGATCCAATGTTGACAAAAAACTTGTCTCCCTTTTGAATGAAACAAAACCAAGTATAAATGTAGGAATGCTTCCAATTTTGGATAGGAATTGAAAGAAAGAAGCATAAATATGTATTGTGTTGTCTTTGAAATCTACTCATGTGTCTCCTTATCCATGGTAGATGATGTTACCACAATCAAATCAAGTACATGCCCAATCAATGAAGAAGGTGACAAACTAGGAATATGTGGAAACTAATGTTGAACAATCTCAAAAGAAAAGATGTATTGACAAAAATATTACAATGAATATCATCAAAGATGAGAGATAACCCCTCAAATGTGTCCTTCAAATCTGAAGTGTGAGACTCCCCACAAACAAGTCTAAAATACCCATCAAGAAATCATCCCACAAAACCAAATATGAAGAATGAAAATCATCCTAATAAACAAGAATGATGGGAGCCTCAATCAATGAATTTGCACAAGGAATCAATGAAGGTAAAGATTCAACAACAATCTATGGAGGAGAAGAAAGAGCATCTGAAGAAACATCATCCTCATCATCTAAAGATTCAAAGTAATCCAAATAATCAAACTCCCAAACGGTATCATAGTCATAGAGTATCTTATCTAAAATATGAATAGGCACAAGATAATTTAAAACAAGATCATTTGTGAATGGTTGAGTATCAAGATCTCCATATATCTCCCAAATTTTAGTCCAAAGAGCATGAGGACACTCAAAATGTATAATAGAATTCAAAATTTCATCATCAACTTGAATAACAATATCTCCTATGACATTATCCCTTTTGCAATTCCAAGAAAATTTCTTACTATCAATACCTAGAGGGGGAACAAGACCATACAAATGTGGCAACATATGAAGCCAACAAAGATGTTTTATAATGTCAGATCTCCATTGTTTATGGTTTTCCATTTTCAACATAATCAGAGAAGGATGAAATGAAAAACCCATAATGATCAAGATATATCTCCAAAATTACAAAGACTACCTAAAAGATATTATAAGATCTAGGTGACAAATTGTTGTAAGAATTGAAGGAAAAAATTACATATTTCAATGCAGGTACAATTGGTTTTTCTTTTGTTTGGAATGTGTTTTATTGTTGATGTGTGTGGATACTAGGTTTAGATTGTCTTTCATTGGACTCTCTTATCTTGACTATATTAGTTGCCCAACAGCATGAAAAAGGACATGTAAAAGGAAAAGACAAGGTTCATGAAGTTGGATCATTTAATTTGTATGCATCTAGCACAAGGGAAAACTCAATTGTAATTAAAAAGAAGCTTGAAAAAGAACAAGAATAATTTATTAGTTGTAATCTATTGCTTTTAATTTGTTTTGTAAATAATATAAATTAAGTAGACAAGCTATTTGTTTCTACCAACTAGTTTTTCCTCCATTTTGAAGGTTTTCCTAGATAAATCTAAATTTCTTTATAGTTTTGCACAATCAAAATCAAAATCGCTTCTACACAAGAATTGATAGTTTAAATTAGAGCACACATTAAAAATTTATGATTGTTAGTTTCACTTAATTTCTTGACAAAATTATAGATCACGTACATATGGTAAAGTCCTATGTGATTGAAATCACATGTTCACTAAAATATGAGAAATAAAAGGTGTCATACATTTAATTTAGAATTCTTATAGAATGATAAATCAATCAATAGCAACAAGATCTTAAATTAATTTAAAGAGCTAAGGTTGAGACATGCAAATGTAATAATAAATGAATGAGATAAATTACACTTATCTATTTCAATGTGATTCATTAGTATTGTCCTTGAATTAGCTAATTTATTGTGAATAGTTTAATAGTGTCCAAATCTTATATTGGGATGATGCATATACATTAGAAAGAGAATGCCATTGATGTTTTTGATTCTTAACGATGAAAATATGTGTATAGTTTAATCTAGATAATATAAATATTTTTTTCACATGATTTGTCCCCTTTGCTTGTAGACCCACATAACATATTTGCCTTTAGATTTATTTGTATTTGAGATAAATCTGTTACTAAAAAGAATCTTTTGGGTCTATTATAAATGAATGCAATTTTAAAACTTTGTTAATTTTGAGTCAAACCCTTTAATCAATGTGTAATATTGAAGACATGCAAAACATGAATAAAAAATACCTATGATGATGATGTAAATTATCTATTATATTACATGGTAATGCATTTGAAATTGTCTTTGTGATGATAATCCTCTTAATAATCAACAATTGGTTCTCACTGGTGAGTTAAGGTTTGTATTTAAATGCAAGATCTTAGATACTCAATTTGAATTGTTTTGTCATACAAGCTAACATGCTACAAGAATTATTTTTTAGTATTGTCAATTTAAGAGTAATACATTTATATTTTGAAAAGATGGATCACTTTTATGTACGTGTATCTATCCAAAATATATAATTACATTTGTATAGTGTAATTCATATGGAGAAAAAACCCTAAAACCTAAAATCTAAAATCTAATTCTATAATTGATATAATGATAGTTACAGTGATAAATATTGACTCATAATTAACTTCTATGTAAAAACAAATGAACTAAATATTAAGATAATATATTTATAACAAGACTAAAATTAAATATTAATTTTTCATCAAATATAATTTTATTTTCCTCTACATTAATATAAAATACCTCTCAACCTAATTATTTATGAATATTTATTTATTTATTAACTAATTTTACACCATAAGAAAATGAGGTAACTTGTAATTTCAATATTTTTTAAAGAAAACAAGTTATAAATCAATTTCCTTATATCAAAACATAGTGCCCCGTGAGTGAAAGTAACACTCTACTAAAAGCCAAGGAAGAAAATAATAAAATAAATGTTTATATTAATAAAAATATTGTAAGACAAAAGGAATAAGGCTTAAATTTAATTATCTAATCAACCCATGAAGTTCCCACCTTCAAAAATAAATTTAAAAAATAAATAAATAAATTTCTCTTTTCATCATTTTAGAACAAATCAGCATATCACTTGCGT
This sequence comes from Sequoia sempervirens, assembly GCA_007258455.2. Classification (NCBI taxonomy): domain Eukaryota; kingdom Viridiplantae; phylum Streptophyta; class Pinopsida; order Cupressales; family Cupressaceae; genus Sequoia; species Sequoia sempervirens. Next base: position 22,812 of record VDFB02094362.1, read on the forward strand.
GTAAGCCTTGGAAGATCATTTAAGATCTTTCTTTTTTATTCGCTTATTATTAAAAAAATAACTATACTTTGTTTTATTTTGGATGTATTGCATTATTATATAATAATCATGATCATGATATTTATGTTAGGTGGAGGGAGAAAAGACAATGAAAGGAAATATATATTTATTTATGTTTTCTAAAATTGGGATTTTTAAAAATGTTTTATGTTAAGTTTAAATTATTTTTATAATATGATAGAAAAGTAAAGTTTATGTAAATATCTTTTAAATTGGGAATCAAAGATTGGTATCAGTTCTATAAAATTGTATATAGCACAATCTTTATTCCATTCTTATTTATTGCACCTTTAAGAAATTTAAATTTTTGTGGATGATGTCATTAAAGAATTATAATCTTTTAATAAAGTTTGAATATTTTTATGTACATACCTATTGTTTTCTTAATATTCTTATGACATTGTTCAATTGTTCAATTGAATATATTTTAAACAATTTTTTTTTTTGAGATAATTGACACAATACTTATTAAATACAATCAAGAATAAAGTTAATCAAAGTTAAAGAACAATCCATTTTGTATTTTTGTGTTTATTCATTTTTATAAAGATTTAGGTGGATGCACTCATTTAAATGAGAGTTGGTTAAAAACACAATCATCACCCATAATTTTTGGTTTGTGTGTTAGTATTAAATTTTATTAACATATTAATATCCATTGAAGATCAAAATTGTTTCATAGGACTAAAAAGATATAGTGTAGAAAGGGTTAAGGGAGTGTAGGGGCACCTCCCAAGAAAAATAAAATAAAATAAAACATGGGTAATGTAACAAAGGAAAGCATGAGAAAAGACAATCCTTGAAAGACCCATACAACATTTATGGCATTCAAGGCTATTAAAATGATGATGTGATTAAGGCCATATAGGTCACTAGGCTTGTGATTCCTTATAGATATACACTAAGGCCATGGAGTCACTAGCTTTGTGAGACCTTGCCAATATAGAATATGATCTTGGAAGTTGGAAAGGAGACCTCTTCAACTTAAGTGAGAGGGTTGGAAATAGGAATTAATAAATCTAGTATGAGCTCCCTTTGATATAAATGTCTTTGGAAAGTTGTTTATGAAGGTCAAACATCTCTCAAAAGAAGAGCGAAAGACATCTATGATGCTCAAGCCATGAGATCCTAGAAGGAACCAAGTAAATCTTTGGAGAGAAAAAATTATCTTCTAATCTAATAATAGGGAGAGAATCTAAATACAAAAAAAATCTTGATCTCTAGTTTCAAGGAGCATATCTAGAAAATAGGATGCTCTTGAGGAACATGATGGTCTAACTCATTCTTAAGCTTGTAGAAGAAAAATTTGAATCGTACAAGAGAAACCCTTAAGTTGCAAGGTGATTGGAGTCTAGTATATCCCAAGGAGAGATGATCCATTACTAAACAGATATATATGGGTTTGTTATCTCAACATTATAATCAATGACAAGGGAAAACCAAGTCTAGGAGCAAGGATGGAGGGATTTTAAATAGAAAATGGAATGCATGTACAATTTAGAAAAGGATTTTAGGATGTGATATTCAAGGACTATGTCACATAGGAACAACATTCCCTAATCTAGATATGCTACTCACAATGCCACATTGTGACACTAGTTGAAGGAGGTATGATTTAGTGCAAGAGATAAGCAAGGATTTTTTAGTGGCGAATCTTCACCAATTGGCGAATAGTTCATATCGGCCAAGTCAAAATTGGCGAATATATTGCAATTAACAAGGTGGCCAAATCACCTGGATTTTATGAATTATCAATCCAATACATCTCAATTCGCCATCAATTTATTTTAGAAGGCATATTTAATTAATAGTTTTGTCATAACAAACTACACATTTCAAATGGACTAATTAATATTTTCACCTAGAATCTCGAAAGCACGTATTAGATCACTGACATATTTGCCAATACTATTAAAATGGCATTGTGTATCAGGACACGTTTCGTCAACATCATTAAAAGTTCACTGCATGTGAGGACTCATTTCACTAATAAAATCTATAAATAATTGTGTATGAGGACCCATTTCACTAATAACATTAAAAAAAATTATGTTTGAGAACACATTTCATTAATTACATTAAAAAATAATTGTGTATGAGGACCCATTTCGCCAATACTATGATAACTCCATGCTAATTGTAGGTCCATAATCACCTTGAAAATTACAACGTATGTGTTCCGTCGAGGTTTGATTTTCCCAACAATTAAATGTATCATTGTAAAACCATGCGAGATTCACCAAATTTTTACTATACCATTTAAAAATCTCGCGGAGTTCATCAAATATGGATTAATATAAATACAATCAAAACTAATTTATTCTTACACATTTTGTTCATTTTTTAACTTGTGAGCTCTCAATTTGGAAGTTGGACTTGGAACCTTGATCATTGGCAAGTTACAAACTCACAACTACATGCATTGTTACATTAACAAATAGTGAGTCAGTGAAACCTACTGGTAAGTGATCATTTCTTCATAGTGTTATAAGATTTTTTCTCTTTTCCATTCTTGCTTCAATCTTAAAGATGATATTGAGTAGGGAATGGGATCTAGATTCTATATTCTATGTCCTTAAACAAGAATTTTTTTCTAGCTTTTATTTTGTGAGAGATCAAGATGTCGAGCAGAAAGTGCAACAAGTGTAAGACTTCTCAGGGTGGTGAAGGGGAGGCCATCAAACACCCAAAATGTAGAGTTACCATAAAGTCTTACTTTGGCAATGTTTCTAATCCATTAGATCAAGATGGAACTACATCATCAACTCTGGCACCAAATATTAATGAAGAAGGCATTAGCAATACCTCACTAGAAGATGGAATTGAGTTAATTGAGTCATATGAGGATGGCAATGTCGTAGAAGATGTTCCAAGGGATACTTAGGTTAGCCAAAATGAGTTAATTGACCTAGATGAAAATGTTGGCGCCATAGATGATATTGTTGCAAGGAATAGGAAAAGAAAATCCAAATAAAAAATGAGCTGCGAGTGGGATATGACAGAATTTTCAGATTGATTGGGTTTCAAAGTACCCATTCATTGGACCAGTGGAGAATGCAAACAAAGATGAACCTCCAATAAAATGCAAGTGTAATATTTGTAGTTGGAAATATAAAAGAGACAAGAAGTTGCAACTAAAGCTTAACACAATAGAAAAGCATATCGATAAATTTTATGAAAAACAAATCATAGAGGGAAAGGAAAAATCAATAGTAACATGGAAATCAAAGGAAGAATGTCTTCATGTTAAGTATACCCTGGAATATGATGAGCATACACAAAGAATGGTGAAGCTTGTTGCATGTGGAAGTTCAGTTGAAGCTCAATTCAGAAAGATAATGGTAGGAGCACAATTGGCAAAAATTGTTTAGATAAGTGTTATTTTTCATATTTTGTCTAGAGGGCATCCTATGACAGACTACCAAGAATATAATAATTTATTATCTTTTTTGGGTGTTACTCACTTTCCTAGCACACGTTGATCAATAAACGTTGGATGGGAATGGGCAAGTTGTCTTATTGAGGTGGAAAAACAAGAATTACATGAGAAAATAAAAGAATCAACCTTCATTGCATTATCTTTAGATGAAGTTATTGCGGTAAACAATACTTCTTGGGTATGTATGCATGTGTATACTGTACACCAACATGTCCACCAACCTCATCTACTTTGTGTTCATAAAATGGAGTAAAGTTCGACATCACAAAATCTATTTGAACTAGTTAAAAAATATTTGAATAAAACTGGAGGTACGGATGATTTCACAGTTGCCAAAAAGTTGGTGTGTGTAGGAGCTAATGGAGCTTTAGTAATGCAAGGTCAGAGGAATAGTCTTTGCGTAAAGTTACAAACTACTTGATCACCATACATGATTACCATTCATTGCATTGTCCATAGAATGATTTTAGCATTTAAAATTGTAAAAAAGTTTCCTCCAGTATCAAAAGTTGAAAATCTAGTCCACGAGCTCTACTCATACTTCTGCCAAAGTCCCAAACATTTTGTGGAATTTCAAAATTTTGTTGAGGGAATAATAGGAGGAAATGAGCTTCTTAAGGATGTTGATACTAGATGGATCTCCTTGTATGGACTAGCGCAACAAGTTTTTTCAGAATATTGATC
>VDFB02094363.1:0-12293 GCA_007258455.2 Sequoia sempervirens
TGCCATCCATATGGGGTGGTCCATATAGTAAGGAGTTTGATACCCTCATCGTTCCACCCCTTTCATTTCCTCATGATTGGGCTCCTTGTATTTGTAGTAACCACATTAGTAATATACAATGAATCATGGCTATGCTATCACAAAGTAATGTGTATAAGTCATTTAAATGATATGTTATTATCCTTTGTTAGTATCCTATCACAACTTGTATATTAATTTATAATTCTGAAAATAAGTATAAACTAATTAACGCATTAGTTTATCATTCCTGAAATCAGAGATTAATTGATATTGACAAATTTTCCTTGCTGGCTGCTTTGTCCTATTCTTACTTTTCCAATCGATCCTGTTCTTAATACTCAGAAGATATCGTTAGTGTAAATTGAATAAATAAGAATCTATTATCCATACTTATATTAAAACATCATAATTACTTATAAGGCTCAATAATTGCTGCAAGCATCATTATTGCATAATTGTATATAATTCATAGATATCCTATGTGTGTGCATATGTAATTATATTTAACTTACTCCCCTTATTGATTTATCGTTAATCTTCATTTATCTTCCCTTGACTATCTTCCTCTTCCTACATACCTTTCATATCAGGCCTCTCATTTCTTAGTATCTTCTATTAATATATTTATTCTTATTTTCGTCCTCATTTATATATCTGTGCATGAATCTGATTTGATTCCCCTCCTCTCATATCATAACATAAAAATACTTGTATGCTTGCCCTATAATCTTCTTATCTTTTCAACATTGAATGATCTTCATATATGTCTATTCATTCACCCATGCTCAAATCTTCTTCATTCAATCTGTCTTATAAATGATGTTTCATTACCCACTTTACCCACCTTTCAAATCTGTATGTTCTCATTTATTTGTTACTCATAAAAATTTAAAATATTCATTGGATCGCTTGATATGAATTCCCAGAAATGTTATCACCTTATATATCTTCACAATAAATACGTCTCTTATGAAGGATTGTGTCTTCTACCAAAAGTTATGTGTTCTACAAGGAATCGCACCTCTTCAAAAAGTGATTGCTGCCTTTCTAAGAATAATCCTTATTTAATTGCTGCCTTTTGTCTTATATAATTTGCTGTCCTTAATGAGGTTTTAAATTGCACCTTTTTGAATTTTTGTTTCCCTTTGATAATCCTTACTTAATAGTTGTTTGCTGTCTTTATAGTCTAATATGGATTGCTGCTTTTTAAATCTCTTTAAAACCTGAATCGGTGGCTTTTAAGATTTTAATATCTGCCTTGAAAAGGTAATCGCTGCTTGTAATTCGATTTCTGTTTTATTTTATATTTATTATTTTATGTTTATTATTTTATATTTATTCATTTTATATATTATGTGTTTTATATTTATGTTTATATTAGTTTTTTATATAAGTGTTTTATATTATTATATTATAATAATTAATATCCAATTGTTAATATTTATATTTATATTTTTTGATATTTATATTGTTATTTATTTTGTTTATTCATTTGTATTTCAACACTAGGGGTTTTTAGTGTCGTAATTTCAAGGGCATGACAAAATACATGGAATTGAATCTAAAAAGAGGCCCTATGCTTCCTTAAGCGTAAGCATAGCAACCATCCAAAATAGGAATTTAAAACATGGAGAAATGAGGAAAAATACCTCAAGTATGCAATCACAAAATGAAAATTCATCATTTTCATCCATTCTTTTTCAGATTTAAGAAGCATATCCAATTGCAATGCAAGCAATCCAACAATCCTCCCTTCGCAATTCAATTCCGAATCCAAGCAAATCCAAATCCAAAACCAAGCATTTCCACTCATTTTCCAATTTTGAGAAGAGTGGGTTTGAGAGAGAGAAAGGAAGAGATTTTCAAACATGAAAAGAAAATCCTTTTCCTCTTTCTATTTTCACTCTTATTTTTTTTTTTCTTGTTTATTTCACTTTTCTATTTTTTCAATTTCACATTTCACAAAATACATATGGCAATTAATTTAAATTGCGTAAGTTATATTCTTTTCCAATGATAAATAAAATATAACCATTTAATCTTTTCCTAGGCAATTCAAATATTTAATTAATTTTCCAAAGCCAAAGGAATAATTTTCAAATGACCATTTAACTAATTGCAACAATTAAATACTATTTCTAATGCATTCTAAATTGCAATTCCTTCTTTTTCTTTTCTTTCCCAATTTCCCAATCTCCAATGCATCAAGCACTATTCACACGCAAGATTTAATCTTTAAAATACAATTGACACAAGTGGAATAAAGAACCACATTAAAATCATGCATTTATTTGTTTTCCACAACACATGGAGTCCAAATTTGCCTTTGATTCAGATACGATACAATAAAGGAAAATAGGGCTCATCTTGCACTCAATTGAGTGCAATAGTGGCTACCAAACACAATACTCCAAAGCGATATCTTTGATATAACCACCATTGGAGAATAACTCAAACTTGTATAATCAAGTGGAGAAATAACCTTGTACCTACACCCACTTAATGCACACGTCAAGCATACCTACTCAATATATAATAGTTGAATCACATGAAAATCATCCAATGGGATTCAAAATCATATAAACATAATAATGATACATATATTGATATCCATGAATTAAAACTATTATGTTAAACTAGACATATAAAGCATAACACATGCATCTCAAGGAATACAATTGTAACGAAATATATCAAGTCCTCACAAGGAACTTGGCACACTACCATACATGCATCACAATGCAACCAAAACACCAACAACTAACATGTTGAGGAGTACCATCATGAAACATGCGGGTGGTCCATCACACCATACAACACTCAAGGCAACAAGCACAAGCATGACATATGCATCCCTTGATACATAGCTGGAAAACAATGCTGAAACCAAAACTTCTCGAGGCAAGAAATGGGTGGGGCATTACATAGTCAACATAGCCCTAAAAAAATATCTTATTAATAGTAGTACATAGGGCTATAGGTCTTAAATCCTGTTGGTGTACGTTTTATCATCCACCGAACACACAGAATAGAATGTCCAAAGACACTCTATCCTCTCTTGAAAAACCACCGCGTATGCTAAGATTGCGAGAAGATCATATGGCGATTCCAAGGTTTCTTTTGTCGGGTCTCGACGTGTGGACAAGCTCAATGGCCGTTGTGATATGCTGGTAATAAACAAGGGGACTTACGTAAGAAAATCTTCACAAGTTGAGGACTTAGGGGATTTATCATTAAAGGCTCTCGATCAGGACTTTCAATGGATCTCAAAAAAAATGGCAAAAGGAATAGGGTTTAGGAGAATCTAGTCTATGCCTAAGAACTCAAGAGACAATAAGGATCTGATGAAGGGAATAAACCACACTTTGTTTCGCCTCTTGCAGGACAACATACGCAAAATGGGTGCAATCTTCAAGGGCTGTGAGAATAATTTTCAAACCTCGAATGAGGTTGAAGTTAAGCTTCCACAATTAAGAGCTCAGGCTAACTTTACGCATCGAATGCAAATCATCCATTCGAAGAAAGTATGAGCTACACTTCACCATTGAATCAATACAATCAATCTCTCATTCACTTAACCAACTTTCAAAACAAATTCTACTTAATCTAACCTTAACCTTAATCTATGGCGGAAGATGATATGCAACCTCGCTTACTATTTGATAATAAGAAGTTATTCAAGGCAAATCATGCTCAAGAGCTTTTATTATTCAAAATAGTCTCAATGCAACAATCTCATATCCTATCTCCACACTTTACAAATGAGGGGGCGAGCTCAATTTATAGGCTCCCCAATTACAATTCAATGGCCAAGATTGATTTCAAATCAACGGCCGAGATTACAAAATAAAACCCTAATTAGGGTTTGTCACTCGACCAATGAGAAAATTTCATTTTTGAGGACACTTGTCCCTTTTATAAATATAAAACCAACAATAAAATAGAAAGTTGTTGCATGTTGATTTGGGAATAAATTTGATTGGATTTGGAAGATGTGGTATACCGTGGTGGATGTCTTCCTGGATTTGCTTAGTTTTCCACTTCCGTGCTTACCTTAGATATTTTCCACTCTTGGGTATTCTGTCGTTATACTTATTCCTTCCTAGCTTTGATCTTGGACTATAGGATTTTGATTTCTTCTTCTTACTTTTGTCTTTGGAATCTTTGAGGGTGGAAGTCTCCCCTTAAGCCGAGGTGTCACGGACTTGAAGTTGGTTGCTGAACTTCCCTCCTGCTTGAACTGGGTTGATGTTATTCCTTTGGATTTCCTCTTTGAATTCTCCAATTTGTGCCGAGAAATTGTCTAAGTATGGAGATATGTTTGGAACACTCTCCTTGTCACCATTTGATTCTAATTGGAAGCTTGTCTTTAATTCTTCAGGAGATGAAACCCTTCCAGAAGTTGTCCTGATTGCTTCTTTCAAGTGCCTAGAATTTGGAGAAGAATGCCTGTGTGCCTTCGCCACAATGGAGGAAATTGGAATTTCCTCTGTGAAGTATTTCCCTGACTTAGCCAAATCTTCATCTGGACCACTCAACACTTAGCCAATTTTTTGGCCATCTCCATGCTCGAGCGAACTTTGCCTGTGGATTTGCCTTCAATTTTGAATTTGGCTTGTGCTATGTAGGACAAATCCTATCCTTGGACAAGGATTTTATTCGCTTCCTCTTTATTTTCCTCTTCATCCTTCCTGTTTTCCGTCCAACACTTAGTGAATTCTTCTCCCCAAGGTATCAACACTTAGCCAATTTTCTCATCCTCCCCTTGGGCGGACTTCACATGAGCTTGGACGTTTTTTCTCTCGGCCTAAGTCGGACTTCAAGCCACTTTGGACAAACATCTCTAGGGAGAAGTCGAACTTTCTCAACACTTTGGACTTTGCATCATGTTTGCCATTGTACTTAGCGGATCTTATGGATGTCTGGACGTACCTTCTCCAAGCAAAGTCGGACTTTGTAAAGGTTTGGACATGCTATGCTTAGGGAAAGTTGGACTTTCTCAGGCTTTGTCCCATCCTTTTTCCTTCACTCAATTTGGCTTGAAGCAGTCTTGCCACCATTCCACGCCATTGCTTCTTCTTTGAAGATTCGCCTCGTGTCGTCATCCACCTGCAAGAAATAAAATAAACAAATTCAGATTTTCTCTCTCCTGAATTCTAGCTCCGAAGTTATCACTCTCTCTCTTGAAGTCACGGTGAATTTAATTTTGCCCATCGGATTTTATCTCTGGCCGGCACAAATTATTTTCCTCCAAAGCATCTCTGGCAAACTTCATTTTGTCCAAGGCATTTAAAATAAATTAGTAAAATATTAAAATATTTTAATTTATTTCAACCCGTTCGTTTTGGACCCATGGCTATTTCGATTTTCTCTTTATTCCCCTTGGCTAAAAATGTATTTTCCAATTTTATTCCCAATTTCGTCTAGCCAAGTCAAAACTTAAGCCATTCCGTCGACAAACTTTATGCCAGATCCCTATTTTTCTTTGCCATAGCCAACTTTTTTCTTGCACTAAGCCTATTTTCTTCTGCCAAAGTCAATTTTTTTCTTGCTCGGGCAAATTTTTCTAAGCAAAATCCTTAGTCCGGATGTCTTTATCAGGCAAGCTTCCTCGACGCTCAACAAATTCTTACTCCTTTTGGCCAAGCGATCCTTCCTTTCTCCTTGCCTTGCTCACTTTTCTCTGTGTACTTGGCCAAAGTTGTCAATTTCTCAACATTTTCTCTAGATACGCACATTTAGGCAAATTTAGTTTCTTTTCCACTTTTGTGCTAGGCATACTTCGTTTTATTTCTTGCCATATCCCAATCTTCTTTAGCGTGTCGCTAGAGCATGTTTCATGCACCCTTTAAAAAATGGACTTTAAAGACACAATAAACTAGTCATATTGAAGCTACTTTGACCATATACACAAGTATAAATCGATCATGTGAGTATAAAAACAAATTTTAATTTTTAGTTGGAGAAAACAACATTGTTAGATACATAAATTTAAAATTATTAATTATCAAATGTATACAAATCTCATGGATTATGAAATCCATGTCATCAAAACAAATATCAAAACTCAAATTATAAGTCTATGGTTTAGAGGAGCTTGATCACTTATCCCAACATCATGGCAAGTCCTACGTTGGTGTCTAAAATAGGTCTTGGATGATGATGCAACCATGATATTTGCCTATGTCTCAGTGACGCAACATCCAAGGGGTCTCCTCATGTTGTAACTGTATATATTTTCTATAGGTCTTGGATTTCAATATGTGCATGGGTACAAAATACGTGTATGCCGGTATGACGATTTTTTTTCCTTGGGTACAATACTTTTGGGTGTTGATGTTAGAGGAGCAGTGTCGGGCTTCTACTTCCAGCCCAGATCGTCTATGAAGAACAAATTAAATGATAGCCATCGGCTATTTAATTTGTATGGACTTCGATTTAATGAGGCGCCTCATTTGGAAAATCATATTTAATTATTGTTAATAATTATTATTTGTTGTTAAGGCTGACTCTCCTTGATAATTGCGCCATTTCATTTGAGCCATATCCTTTGATGGCCGACCTTGCATTATGAAGAGGTGTGTCTCTTCCACCGTTGTGTATTTATATGAGATCATTTCATTCACTTCATCATCAAGTTAAGTCATTCATTCCATCTTCAAGTGCGATTATCACCTACAACAGTTCGTCATTTATCAAGGAGAGTGTTGTGACCATTTCACACATCATCCCATTGCAAATGGGGACCCCCTGTTTTCGCTTTTTGGCTCGGTGTTGCAACTGCTTATCACTTGTCTTTTTACAATGAGGTCATCATTTTGAGGGTTCCAAGTCAGTCTTTTTGCAAGTCATCTGAGCCAAGTCAAGAATCCATGCTTGAATCAATGCATAAACGTCATGGAAGTACTCAGAAGGCCCGGGAGACGAAGATCGCCTGTGCTTTCAGCCAATTCTGACACTTCCTATTTTTTAGGGAATCTGCTTTTTTGCTTTTTCGTTTTTTCATTTTTGGCATTTTTGGACCAAACGGGGTTCCCTATTTTTTAGGGATTTTGCTTTTTCTATTTTTAGAAGTTTCTATATTTGGAAAGGTCTCGAATTTCAAAAATCCACTCAGAAGTTCAAAAAAATCGAAAAATCACTCAGAAAATCAAAGAGAAAATTGAAAAATCTGGAAAAGCAAGCAAAAAGCATGAAAAATCAGTAAAAAGTATGAGAAAATCAGACTGAAAAACATTAAATTCTGGAAAAATCAGTTCAAAATAAATCAGATCTGAAGCAAAATCACAGAAAATCAACTCAAAAAAGAATGAAATTCATGAAAATCTGGTTAAGTCTGAAGAATTCGCCATAAGGAGGATGGTCCTTGAAATGTGGGACGGAAAGAAGGAAGGAATGTCTGGAAGTCTTCAAAGTCCGCCCAGCACTAAGGAAGGAATATCTAAGACTATTAGGAAGTCCGCCATACACTTGAAAGGAAGTGCCAAGACTATCCAAAGTCCGCCCTGACTTTGGCAAGGCATGCTCAAAGTCCGCCAACCTTGAGGAAGCATGTCCAAAGACCCTTTGAAGTCCGCCTTGACTTGGCAGATAGGTTGGAAAGTCCGCCTAGGCACATGGGAGATAAATTTTTTTGAAAATTTCACTAAGTGTTGGGTGCCTAGAGAGGAAATTTCGAAAATTAGCCTAAGTGTGAGGGCCTAAAAAGGTGGAAAATCGATTTTTGGCTAAATATTATGACATTTCCAAGGGATAAAATGTTAAGCAAAGTGCCAAAAGACTTGGAAGTCCGCCATGTTCAAAGAGATGATGTCCAAGACCAAAGAAAGTCCGCCTTCACCTAGTCCAAGTGCTTGGAAAGTCTGCCATGGTCTATGAAAGGGAAAATTTACAATCTTTGCTAAGTGTTTGGTGCCCAATCAAGAGAAATTCGAAAATTTGCCTAAGTATAGAGGCCAAAGGATGGAAAAATTAAGATTTTTGGCTAAGTGTTATGGCATTTTCAAGAGGCAAAGTGCTAAAGGAAGTGCGCCATGGTATGAGAAAAGTAGAAAAGACTTGAGGAAGTCCGCCTGGGATATGGCAAGAAATAAAATGAAATGTGCCTAGCATGAAAATGGAAGAGAAATTAAATTGCCTAAGTATGGGTGTCTGGAGAAAATGTTAAGAAATTGACAACTTTGCCCAGAGAAAAATGCACAGCAAAGAGAAAGGAGAGATCGCCCTTGGCCAGAAGAGATGGAAATTTGTCGAGCATCACAAAATTGCGCCTAACAAAGATGTCCAGACAAGGATTTTTCCTAGAAAAATTCGTCTGAGTGAGAAAAAAGTTGACTTTGGCAGAAGAAAATAAGCTTAGTGCAACTAAAATTTCGCCTTGGCAAAGAAAAATAAGGATCTGGCATAACATTTGATGACGGAATGGCTTAAATTTTGACTTGGCTAGACAAAATTGAGGACAAAATTGGAAAATAAACTTTTAGCCAAAGAAAACGAAGAGAAAATCAAAATAGCCATGGGTCCAAAATGAACGGGTTGGAATAAATTAAAATATTTTAATATTTTAATAATTTATTCCCACTACTCAAAATATAAAATGCCTTGGACAAAATAATGGATAGAAAGGCAAGTTTCAAGTCCGCCCAAGGTGAAGATGTCCAGCATGAAGCAAAGTCTGCCCAAGGATGGATGTCCAAGACAAGTGCAAAGTCCACCTGGAGAAGTGTCCAAGACAGTCCAAAATCCGCCCTCAATCATGGTGGAAAATACTCTAAGGCATGAAGTGCCTAGAAGGGAGATGAAAAATGGCAAGCTTAGTGGAAAGCCCGACCTATCTCTTGGCAAGAAATCTCTAAGTCCGCCTTACCTTGGGAAGATAAATGGAAAGAAGTTCTCAAAGTCCGCCATGCACTTGTCCCAGGCTTGATGAAGTCCGCCAAGCCAAGGAAACTCAAAGAATTGGCTTAGTAAAAATTCAAAAATTTGGAAAGGCACCAATGAAGTCTGACCTTGCTCAATGGGTGGACGGCACAAGAAAGTCTGACTTTGCCCAAGCACAGCATGTCTAAACCTTTACAAAGTCCGACTTTGCTTGGAGAAAGTATGTCCAGACATCCATAAGATCCGCCAAGTACAATGGCAAACATAATGCAAAGTCCGACCTGGACCAAGAAAAGAAATGTCAAAGTGTTGAGAAAGTTCGCCCCAGTGTAAGAGAAAAGATGGTAAGCACTAGAGAAAGTTCGACTTCTCCCTAGAGATGTTTGTCCAAAGTGGCTTGAAGTATGACTTAGGCCGAGAGAGAAAACGTCCAAGCTCATGTGAAGTCCGCCCAAGGAGAGGATGAGAAAATTAGCTAAAACTTAAAAATTTGGCTAAGTGTTGATACCTTGGGGAGAAGAATTCACCAAGTGTTGGACAAAAAACAGGAAGGATGAAGAGGAGTAAAGAGGAAATGAATAAAATCCTTGTCCAGAGATGGAATTTGTCCTACATAGCACAAGCCAAATTCAAAATTGAAGGCAAATCCACAGGCAAAGTTCGTTCGAGCATGGTGTTGAATGGTCCAGATGTAGATGTTACAAAATGAACCTAAATAGCCAAAATTTGGCTAAGTCTGGGAAATACTTCATAGAGGAAATTCCAATTTCCTCCATTGTGGCAAAAGCACAGAGGCATTCTTCTCCAAATTCTAGGCACTTGAAAGAAGCAATCAAGACAACTTCTTGAGGGATTTCATCTCCTGAAGAATTAAAAACAAGCTTCCAATCAGAATCAGATGGTGACAAGAAGTGTTCCAAACACATCTCCATACTTAGACAATTTCTCAACACAAATTGGAGAATTCAGAGAGGAAATCCAGAGGAATAACATCAACCCAGTTCAAGCAAGAGGAATCTCAAAGCAACCCACTTCAAGTCCAGACACCTGCTCCAAGAGGAGACTTCCAGACCTCAAAGATTCCAGTACAAGTGAGAAGAAGAAATCGAAGTCTCAAAAGGAATCCAAGATCAAAGTTAGGAAGGAACAAGCACAACGGACAGAGTCATCGGCAGGGAAAATATTCTAAGGCAAGCACGTGGAAGAAAAACGAAGCAACCAAGGAAGGCATCCAGCACGCTGAGGTGGCGCCTTGTCATCTTCTAACCAATCAAATTCTTCCAAATCAACATGCAACAACTTTCTATTTTATTGTTGGTTTATATTTAGCAAAAGGACAAGTGTCCTCAAATGAAATTTTCTCATTGGTCGAAAGTGACAAACCCTAATTAGGGTTTTATTTTGTAATCTCGGTCGTTGATCCAAAATCAATCTTGGCCACTGAATTGTAATTGGGGAGCCTATAAATTGAGCTCGCCCCTCATTTGTAAAGTGTGGAGACAGAATATGAAATTGTTGCATTGAGACTATTTCGAATAATAAAAGCTCTTATGCATGATTTGCTTTGAATAACTTTTATTGTCAAATAGTAAGCGAGGTTGCATATCTTCTTCCGCCATAGATTAAAGTTAGAATTAGATTACATAGAATTTGCTTTCGAAAGTTGGTTAAGTGAATGAGAGATTGATAGTACTGATTCAATGGTGAAGTCATGCTCATACTTTGTTCGAATGGATGATTTGCATTCGATGCGTAAAGTTAGCCTGAGCTTGTAATCGTGGAAGCTTAACTTCAGCCTCATTCAAGGTTTGAAAATTATTATCACACCCCTAGAAGATTGCACCCACTTTGCGTATGTTGTCCTGTAGGAGGCGAAACAAAGTGTGGTTATTTCCCTTCACCGAATCTTATTGTCTCTTGAATTCTTAGGCATAGAATAGATTCTCTGAACCCTTATCCTTTTGCCATTTTTTTTGAGATCCAATTGAAGTCCTAATTGAGAAGCCGTTAATGATAAACTCGCCTAAGTCCCAAACTTGTGAAAATTCCTTCATGCATAAGTCCCCTTGTTTACATTACCCGACTGTCCCACAGCCCATTTGAGCTTGCTCCACCGTCAAGACTGATATAAAGAAACCTTGGAAGGAATGCATTCGTGTAGTAGCCAATGTCAGATCAAAGCGACCTTTTTAGGTGTAGTTGGCCTATTCAGGAACGGTAGGCTAGTTGGAAGGAAATTAGGGTTTCCTATTTTTGAAGGTGTTAAACTCAGGTTGATTGTTTCAATTCTGGATTCTTTAGGGTTTTGAGAGAGCTTTGTAGTGGTATGTTAGATGCTTGGCATTGGCGACATCTTGGGGGAATTTACTATTTTAGTAAATTCTATTTACCTTGATTTTTGAGTTGGGTTTAGCTTGATTTGGCTTCCTACTTAGGTTTGTCCGATTGGCTTGTTCATTTATGGCTTGGGGCACATTTGGAGATAAGTTGAGGCTATTTAATTAAAAGTCCGTTTTAATGTTATAATTTAACGTTGACCCCTTAGCCTAGCTTCTTCACTTTAAGTCTTTTTAAAAGATGTTCTTTAAGGGTGGCGCTTCATTAAAGAGAATTAATTATATCTTTTATGAAGTTTATTATAAGCTTAAAGTGGACGCCATTTTCAAGGAAAGATTAAAATGATATTAAAAGACAAGTTGCTTGGAAAAGTGGGACGCCACCTATGGAGGAATTAGGGTTTGACTCAAAAGAGAAGGTTAGGGTTTCGAGATGAGTCAACCGAAAATTATAAAAGGGAGCCTTTGATCATCATTGGATTATCTTTTGTCTACAGAATTGTTATGCTGCCGGTTTGGCTCTGGAACTGCTTCGGGGAATGAAGGCCTCCTAGCTCGGGCATTGCTTCTTGCTGTCCTGACAGCTAGTGGTGAAATAGTCTCGTTTGTGAGTTTGCATTTACTTGTGTGCATTGTAATCAGCTTGTGGCTGCCTAGATCAGATTCTTGCATATTAGATAATTTCTAGTTATTGCATTTTTAGCTATAGCAGATTATTGTTTCTTTTCGTAAATCAAAAAAGACAAAAATATTGCTTCTGGGTATTGTCTTATTCTTTCTGTTTGTAGAGGCCGACCCTATTCCCAAGGTTATAGAATTTAAAGTGAAGGCTGTAATTTTTAAAGGAAAATCGCCCCTTTCTGCTTTGGGCTGTACTTTTCAGCTTACATCTTTGGTGTAGAAAGGGATAGTTGTATTTAAGTCTGTTTTTGGTTACTAGCTTGAGAAGCCATCATACTAGGAATATTGTGCTTGAGTTCATGCCTTTTTGAGTGAGTTATAAATTATGAGTTATGAGCATATAGGTAATTTCATGAGTTTGCTGGTTTGAAACTT
>VDFB02094365.1:0-14163 GCA_007258455.2 Sequoia sempervirens
TTTTTAATGACGGTTATCTATTCAAGGGTGCCCTTAAAACATTATGATATACCTTAGTGTATGTAAAATTATATATAAATCAAACATATATATCATTATAATTCTATATAAATTTTGACAGTCTATCCAAAATATCTCCTTTTATCTAATACAATCTTCTTAAAATTTTGATTGTATTCTACAGAAAAAATCTCTAAATATGGTCATATGGCCATCAAATTTAAGCCCTGCCGCCTACCCCCACTCCCTCCATATCTTTCTCTCAAGTCATCATTTAAAAAGAATATAATTAATATTTATATTAATATTAAAAATTAATTTTTAAAAGAAGGTGTTCAACCGAACATCTTTAGAATGTTCGGTCGAACCCATTTAAAATCAATTTTTTTATTCTATGTTGTGTGGGTTTGGTCGAACATGGGTTCGGTTGAACCCCTATTCACCAAACATTATTTTTTTGTTCGACCGAACCCCGAACCCACATTTTTTCACCCTCCCCCCTGAGGCACCAAAATTGCTGAGAATTTTGCACTTCGAAGCTCAATTTGAGAATGAAAATGGAGGAGATCTCAGAAACCCAACTAGTATCAGGTTCCCCTCAAAACGAGCTATCCAACAAATATAATTTTAATATGTTTTGATTATATTATCTATATTTTTTAAGTTTTATTAAATATAGGTTTTTCACCAAAACAAAACTCTCTGTTCTACACAAGTGGAAAAATAGAAGATTATCAAACAAAAAATTTAAAAATATGAGTGCACCAGATATTGGAGTCCTTGATCCAACAAAAATAAATAAATTCAATACATACATAAAAGTTATGTGTTATACGGTCGTGTTATGTCTGAATTGTAATTGATTTGACTTTGAAACTTGATTAAAGAAAAAATATTAAATAAAAACTATCTAACCAAGTGGAAGCACTAGATATTGGAGTTACAAATCTAAATTTGAAAGAATTGGAATTTTATCTTTCAAGGAAAAAAACTTATGCATTATATGGTGTGTGTCACTTTTTAAAAATGTTGTTTTTTGAAAAAACCAATTTTCGTGGGAGATGGAAAAAGAAATGCAATCTGATTCCAAAAAAATTGAAAAAATATTTTTAGAATCTACAGAAAAAATGTGACAAGACTCTAGTTTGCATAATCTTCAAATTCCTCACGGTTTAATCGCTATAGGTGCCCGAATGTGAAGATTTAGTTAAAAAAATAAAAATCAGTGCACTGTTTGGCCAAAAATTGTAAACCACTATTGTGGGATCACCCTACAACAACCTTTGAGGGTTGTGAGATTTTCACATGCCCAAGAAATGCAATAAATCTGAAATAAAAACAATAAATGATTGCCTCCAGCAATCCAAGGTTGCTCCACAAACTTTCTCCTGCAAACAAAACAATCTCACAACAACCCAGTTACAAGCTTCATCTCTACAACTCCAGGAATCTTCAAAAAATCTGTACACCACGAAAAATCTGCAAAAAAAACTTCTTGCAGCCAACCTATGGTATTCTATTCCCTTGGTCTCTCCCTTCTTCTCTTTCTGGAAAGACTTAGATGCAAAAATGAATGAAATTTCTTTTTTTCCCCAACTCTGGAATTTCATTTGCACCCAAATTTCATCAATTTGGCATGAATTTCATTAAGTTTCAGCCACCCCTTCCAAGTGCAACGAATTTTCCAGAAAATTTAACCAAATTTCTATTAAAAATCATTAAAATATTCATTAAAAACAAATAACAACAACTTCCCCACTCCCAGGATGATTCCAGTGCTTTTATTGAGATTTTGCTTTTTACTAATGAAAGCAAATATTTGATTTTTCACTCCTGGGTGCCCACCTCTGGGTTCCTATTTTTTAGGAGCTGTAGAAATTTAAAAATATGAGTTACAAATGCTTTAATGGCTCCAATAAACCCATGCCATAAATGGGGTTTTCCTGCTTTTTTCTGCTTTTTAAAGTTTTAAATCATAATTTCCATGATTCCCTTCACCAAATTGCCCCCAAATTGAAAACCAAATTTAAATTCAAATTTCCCACATCACAAGATAATTATTCCCACACCAAAATATAAATTTGAATATTCAAACATGAAATTCAACACATCAAAATTGCAAAAATTCAAAAATGACACCTTCAAGTTGACACAGGATTGCACTGAGCCATGGATGCTCCTGAATCAACATTGGTTGTACATGCTTTTCACAAAGTGTTTGAAAATATCCAAGAGGAATCCTTTGTTGTATCTCAAAAACTAATTTATCATCTTCATTGTCCCAAAATGGTGAAGTTTTCTCTCAAACTACAAACTAGGTTTTTGTGAAATTTAATAGGCTTTTTCATCTAACCGTTTCCTAATTTCTATCCAAAAATTATGAAAACCCAGTTTGTGGTTTTTGAGATATGACTATCATTTTCATGACTGTCCTCATGCTAAAAGACCATCACCATTCATTGATGAGAATATCATGGATAATGTCTATACAGACCTGATGGTATCTTCATTGCCTTGAATGGAATGACTAACCCTCATTCCTATGACAATCCTTTTACTTTTCCTTTTGGATTTTGTGACTATCATCATCTTTGCTTCCCTTTACACCTTTGTCTCTATTGAAACTTGCATTTGTGTATTTTATTCTATGAAACCATGGATTCCTCAACTATTTGACCTTGCAAACTATCATATCAACTTCTCTTGACCTTCAATCATCCTTCAAGCTGAGAAAATCAAGGTCTCAAGGCAGACTTACAGGGATGCAACTCTGAATTTATAAGTCAAATTGTAACTATGTTTCGTTTGACACCATGAGTTTCATCCATTCATATTGTCATAAACTGTTCATTATAGACTTTGTTTAGATTTGACCTTTTCCCACTCACTTGATTGGGATCTCTTTGCATGATAGTGACCCCTTACTTGTTGATGAAAGCTATATGTTGACTATTGTATTTTATGATTTCATTGCTCTTATGAGGGACTATCCTAAGGAACTTATGACTGTGCTCTTTAATATGGACTACCCCCTTCATCATGATGTCACACATTTTTGATGAATGTCCATATCTTCCTGTGATCCTCTTTTATAGTCACTAGGATCAACCCTTGTGGAAGCCACATTTTCTCCACACACTGTAATTCTCATAAGTTATCATGTAACTATCCTGCAATGGTTCTAGACTTGTACCTGCACATTCAGTAAAATGTTAGAAAAACTAAGAAGCCTAGGGCTTCTTATGATGATTAGATGATTATTTTCTTTCTTGAATCATCATGATGCTAATGTCTTAGATCTTATGATGCTTTTATCTCTAAATTTATGATATTATGCTTAATAAGAAATAGATTGAATGCTTGTTTGTTTGGTATGTAAGAGTGTTGGAATCTCGAGCTCTAACACACTTCCTCTTGACCCTTTTAGGTACTTCATGTAGACAACAATAGAACTTCAAGGAGGGATTGAAGATGAAGATGATCAAGTGTGGGTTTTTTATTGAGGAAATGATGGATCCCTCCTCTCTTATATGCCATTTATTTTAGTTATTCAATATCCTTTTCTTATTTTATGATTTCAGTTATTCCCATGGCTTGTGTGGAAAACCTATAGATAAACATATTCTTTTGCAATGAATATAACAACTATTTTATGCAAAGGTTTATGTAATATTTTATTTCTATAAAACAATTGCATAAATGAAAATTGAAATACTTCATTTTATGGCATTATTTGCATGATAATGAGCATCTTTAGCAGAAATTTTTTATGTACCTTTCCTTTTCTTCAAAGTAAAATAGTAATGCTATCTCAACAATTGGGCTGAAAAGCACAATTTGGTAACATTTCTGGTGACCTCTACTAAATGCTTTCCTGCTAAGCATCCTTGACCATTAGAATAAATTATCCATTGGGCATAGGAGTCAACTTTTTTCCTTTGCAACTCAATTTTTTTTTGTAACTTAGCTATTATAAATGAACATCAACAAAACAAAACTGAAAATAACTACCATGGCTCTATTTAGAATAGGACAAAAAAAATTTGAACAACACTTATTCAAAAATGAAAGATGAATTGATAAAGATGTGAAATCAATACTTATTAGCTGAAAAGAAAACTTAACCTAACCTACACTAACCAACAATGGTAGTGTTTAGACAAAGCCATTAACCTGATTAAGAAAGGATGCTTTGCAAGGTGATTTATTACTAATAAGATATAACCCATAAGAACATACCCTATAGAACGTTACAAAACTTTTTGAAGAACAAAAAGAAACTCACTCATCATCTAAACCTAATCATATATACTGCTATTATGGGGTGAATAGGTAATTTGGCTCTGTTATTCTAAGGCTTCAATCTCCTCTTTTAGTACAACAGTAACATGTGTCTTCTTATTTAGCTCTTTGCTAGCTAAATCCTTGATTCAACATCCTCTTGCAAGGATGAACCTTTTGCTCATACTCTTGGTTTCTTGATTGAGATATGCTATTACATCCTCTATCACAATTTCAATCTGATATGGAGATGTTGATCTATCATTAAGTAATGAAGGAATGACTACTTCTTTCACCTAAATAGGCTGATCACATACTGCTGGTTCACATGGCATCAAATTATCATTAATTTTAGAGAAAAAAACTTCAATGATGCCTAAAAAATGTTCTCATCCAACTCATAGTCTTGTACTGAATCTAGATGAGTTTCATCACTCTACTACTCAAATCTAGGAACTGATGTTAGTATGCATGTGTTATCTTCATTCTCATATACAAATTCAATAAATTCATCAAAAAAATAAGAAATGACTTGCTTTTGCTCATGTTCCACTTGCAAAATATTTGCATGTGCCTCAATTTCTTGATTATTCAAATCAAGGTTACTCTCACTGATCTGCTCATGAATTTTTTCCTCTTGAGATGCTAGTTTGACATCTAAATTTGAACAAAAACCTCTAATTCATCCCAAAAAGAGTCATCTTCAAAATTTATTCTTTACTTGTTTGCATAAGAGGACACACCTTAGATTTAAGATCACCCTTTTGAAGCACAAGTTCTAATCTTTAACTATTTGTTCAATCTAGTAAGCCTCTTCATGCAAAGTATCTTCTTTAACCTCCAAAATAAGGCTGTGTTTTTTCTCTTTCATATATATTGAGGCTTCAATCTCATCTTCACCTTCATGAACCAACACTACATCATGATTTACAATATCTTCTGGCTATCCCAAATCAACTGGTAAGTTGGATACCTATATGCTCTCTTCATCTTGCTCAACAAAACTAGGTAGTTGATCAAACAAAGAAACCAACTCTTCCTCCTCATGTGGTGCCTTCTCCAATGAAACTTGGGCATCTTATCTTTGCAACTAAAGATCTTTACTTTGTAACCTCTGTATTCTGCTTTCATTCATCTCATAACAAGCATTAGAAAACTTTTCAAATGAATCAAAATGCAAGGGATCCAGTGGTAAGCCTAATCTAACATCCTCTTCACATGCATTATGCTCATATTTAGTTGGGGATAAAGTACAAATAGTAGTAATCTCTTGATCCTCTTGCCATAGAGTTTCATTTTCATACCTACCTCAAGTTGTAAAACATATGATTTATTTTCTTGTATATCATGTGGAGGCTTGTAGACAACATATGACTACCTTTTTCCCTTCATTAACTCTTCCTCTTTCCCATTATACCAACTTGGAATATTGATTGATTTAGGTTCTACAACCTTTTTTTCTTTCTGATCTTGGATTGGTATACAAGGAATAGCCTTACCAAAGTTTGGCATTTTAAAATTAGGATGCTTGGTCCAAGAAGGCCACCATGGCTATTTAGTACTTTGATGAATTGGTTTAGGCTCTTGACATGACTAAAATTGAGGATTAATTTTCTAGCTTTGGGTAGCTTCAACTTGTAAACAAGCATAGACTTGGGCCAGAAGTTGACTCATTTTTTCCTCCTCTTCTTCTTGCTTTTTATTTTCTTTCATCTCTTGTTGATAACAAAAGGTCTCATAAAATTGTTGTTCCTGCTATTGCAGGAAGGCTTGGTAAGCAAGCTCCTCCTGTTGCATGTTGTACTCTCGTTCGCTATTGTTATCTTCTATATGCTTTGTGAAGTCAAGCAATATACTCTTTATGCTTACAATATCCTCCTTTTCACTCTCTTGGAGCTGGTTGGGAAGGGTATACTAGTTGGTTTTTAAGAAAATAAGATTCTTGAAGCTGATTTGGCTTATGTATAGGCTGCCAACCAGGTTGACATAGGGTGGGTGGGAGGTATTCATACTATGCATGCTTGTTTATTTGAAAATTCATGGGATTTGGGCTAAAACCAACAACATGATTATTTGACTGATAAATAGGTAGATTAACAGTATTTTCATGGTATGATGGATGATATGATGTATTTCCATGAAACATAGACATTCTTATTCATTCAAAAGATGGAAAATAAGCAAAAATTAGAACTTTTTGAAATAAACCAACACTTGACCATATTGAAACAAGAAGAAATACCATTTAGAGTTGCTAGATGTGTTGTTTTCCTTGCCTCAAAAGGCTGAGATCACTGACAGACACACCAAGAATCAATGATATATGAGTGAACTTTGGACTGAAACAATCTAATAGTGTCCCACCAGGGGTACCAAAAAATGTTAACACATAGGATCACACCTTGATGCTAAGCTTGGAGGCTCAACAATCCTGTGTAACATGGAAACACCTTCGAGCCTATGGGTTGCTCATAGTGAAGGTGAATCTCTAGATTATGGGTTGGTTCCACTTTTTCTCTCCTAGAAACTATTGGATTTGGTTGGAAAAGGGATGAAGGATGCTTTGAAAATGTAAATTAATTTCTAAGAGGTGAAGCACCAAAACATAAATGATGAGTGGCTTGATTCATAGCTAATTCTCATAAATCTGTTCACACAACTCAGTCTGGGCAACATGATCACATAAGTATTTCACAAGAAGGTCTGATAAATCTATCTTTTATGAAGAAAAATAGTGTTTCACAACTTTGAAGATGAGACAAACCAATAACTCAACCTATGACCTGTGACATTCAACTGCCTTTGTATACATGTAACTATGAATGAGACAAAAATTTAAAGGTTTTGATATTCAAAACACATTCAATTTTCATCCAGAATCATCCTAAGAAACAAGACACTTGAAAATGTGAAGGAAAACACTTGATTGTAATGAAAAATGGAAGGAAAACTCTGCAAGTAACAATGTCTAATAACCTGTATAATGCTATTGTATATCAAAACTATAAAAGCTGAGTTACAAAAATCTTTCTCTCTGTAATGCACAAGAGAGATAAAAGTAAGAACTAGAGGAAAATGCCTAATATTTTCTCTTTTAATACAAAACTAGTCTCAAAGTGCCAAGAGGGGGCACTTGCAGTTCAACTGCACTCTAAAAATATCTCCTCCAAGATGATTCATGAGAAAAGAAGAAAATCCCCAAAAAGGGGGCCCACAATTGCTCCACATTGAGCTAAAATAGCTTGAAACTCCCTCTTTCAACTAGTTTGACCAAAGTAGACTCCAAAAACACTCTAGTTTGACTGAAAGTTAAAGGAAAATCACTCTGAATATCTCCAAATGCATGCATAAAGCTTTAGTTCCACCTCCTCTTTTGATTTTGCATGACTTTAAAATAGAATAAAAATGTAAACATTATTAAAGTAATGAATTATAAATTACTTTAATAAATGTCATAAAAATGTAAAAAAGTTGAGAAAATTTATAACACATATTGAAGTTTCAATCTAAATTGATTACTTTAATATTTTTTTAAATTATTTATCCTTGTCCTAAGGTCATGCAAAATCAAAAGAGGAGGTGGAACTAAAGCTTCACACATGCATTTGGGGATATTCAGAGTGATTTTCCTTTAACTTTCAATCAAACTAGAGTGTTTTTGGAGTCTACTTTGGTCAAACTGGTTGAGAGAGTGAGTTTCAAGCTATTAGCTCAATTTGGAGCAGTTGTGGGCCCCCTTTTGGGGATTTGCTTCTTTGCTCATGAATCATCTTGGAGGGGATATTTTTAGAGTACAGTTGAATTGCAAGTGCCACCTCTTGGCACTTTGAGACAATTTTTGTATTAAAAAAGAAAAGCTTAGGCTTTTTCCTCTAGTTCTTACTTTTCTCTCTCTTGTGTATTGTAGAGAGAGAGTTTTGTAACTCAACTTTTACAATTTTGATATACAACAACATTTTATAGGTTATTATACATTGTTACTTGTAAAATTTTTCTTCCATTTTTCATTATAATCAAGTGCTTTCCTTCACATTTTCAAGTGTCTTGTTTCTTAGGATGATTCTAGATGAAAATTGAATGTGTTTTGAATATCAAAACCTTTAAATTTTTGTCTCATTCATAGTTACATGTATACAAAGGCAATTGAATGTCACAGGTCATAGGTTGAGTTATTGGTTTGTCTCATCTTCAAAGTTGTGAAACACTATTTTCCTTCATAAAAGATAGATTTATCAAACCTTCTTGTGAAATACTTATGTGATCAAGTTGCCCAGACTGAGTTGTGTGAATATATTTATGAGAATTAGTTGTGAACCAAGTTGCTCATCATTTATATTTTGGTGCTTCACCTCTTAGAACTTAATTTACATTTTGAGAGCATCCTTCTTCCCTTTTCCAACCAAATCCACTATTTTCTAGGAGAGCAAAAGGGGAACCAACCCATAATCTAGAGATTCACCTTCACTATGAGCAACCCACAAGCTCAAAGGTGTTTCCATGTTACACAAGATTGCTGAGCCTCCAAGCTTAGCATCAGGGTGGAATCCTACATGTTAACAAGTGGATTAATAGGGAGAAAACTAGGAATGAGATTTCTCACGAAACAAGTGATTTAGAACATCTATTTGCAAACTTAACATAAGGGTTTTAGGAGTTAAAAATTATACATAAAAAATATTTGTGGGTCAAGATTATGAGAGATTAGAATCTACAAGATAAGGGATTAAATCTAATACTTGGCTCATGTTAGATCAATATCCCAATTTTTTTTTATCAAAATTTAATATTTTGTAAGCCCTTATTCTTTATATTTCTAAGCATTATTAAATAGATAGTGCTTCCCTCACTAAAAAATGATATTTGAATGCGTAGGATGTAAGCTTAAATGGTTATCTAATCCTACCCAAGATGAAATTATGATTTTTTTTTGAGTTATTAAGAATTTTATGCTTACTTATTCTATAGTAATTGATGTTTTATGCATACTAGATATCATTGTGTGAGCCTTAGAGGGATACTAGTCCTTGTGCTACAACTACATGTGAGTATTTATATTGTGGAACCTATAGGGTCATGTTCCATAGATACTAATATAGAGATGGCTTATCTTTCTATTTATACATATTTCATCACATGAGGGCATAATTAGTGGGAAAGTAGCCGTAATGTAGATAATAGATGATCTAGGATATTATGAAACCTTAAAATTATGTGATCAATAGAGTTGTATTTATTACAAAAAATAATCTAGTAAAAAATAGGAAAGAACATGAAATCATATAAAAACTATTTACACATGAGATATAGTATTTTATGCAAGAAAATATTGTGAGAATAAGTCCACTAGTAAAAGAACAATTCATAATAATATTAATCAAGAATAGACTTGTCATTACCTCTTCATAGCTTACCCTACAAGAAAAAATGCGTGAGAGACCAACCCATCCTATACTAGAGTCCTAAAGTGAGTAGTATAGATCATATTTGTTGCCATGTCACCTGATGATCATTCTAGGCTACACTATTCCAATGTAGCGTCTTAAGAGCCCTAAGAGAAAAAAACTACAAAACTATGATGAAGTAGTTCCCAAATTTCATGGAACCTAGGATTTTTTTTTAGACCTATAGGTGGATATGGTGTCCCTCTACATATACGTCTCTAAGTTTTGGTCAACTTGATACCATTTGAACATGTCAAAAATGAATGGATTTTTACAAAAAACATTAGTTGAGAGTGATGAAAATGTCAAAATATGCATATCTTGCATTCCATGCATAGTGGGGCCATACTGATTGCACTAACATGTCCAAGTGCGTGGTTGAGTGCTAGGGGAGGCCACTATTTATTCTTGAGGCTGCTTGATCCTTACAATCTATTATATTCTAGTGCAATCTCTTAAGAGCCTTAAGAGAAAAAAAACTACCAAGCTATGATGAAATAGTTCTTAGAGCTTGTAGAACCTAGGAATGTTTTGTGTAGAATTAAAAGTATATATGGAGTCTCTCCATATTAACATTTTTTAGTTTTGATCAACTCAACATTGTTTGACTATGCAAATAATGAATAAATTCTTGCAAATGAATAAGAGATTAAATCAACAGTCCATCATCATTCTAGATGCATACTACATACTTCCTTGTTATTCTCAACCTTGATTTATTGGCACCATTGAAGTAGTCCATCTACGAGTTTGATGAAGATAATTTAACCATCATGAATAAATAGATTCCCTAAAGATGTTTATAAACAAACCTATCCTACATAAATTTAGCTACTAATAATTAAATAAAACAACTTACAAAGTTATCTTAGATCATATGTGTGCATGAGATTTAGATCCACAAACACTAAAATCACTTTGATATTTATAAAAATAAATTCAAATAATACTTAATCAAATTTATAATTTAATGATAGATGATAAAATAATAATGTCAAAAAAAAAATACTTGACAATAGAAAAATATATTTATATAAAACTACAAATTAAATACTTGTACATTTAATTTATTAAGTTTTCATATTTATATAAACAAAAATTATAATATTATTTTAATTATCAATCTTAACATCTTTATTCAAATTAATTAATTATTTAAATACTTTATTTATATAATCAAAATAGATATTTATGTAGATAGATTGCCATACAATTAAATGACAATACCTTTATTACGATGAACTTAAAAGGCAAAGTTAAATATGATTAAGTGAAATTGGAAAATTATAATACAAATGAAAACAAAATTTGTTGGAAAATATTCAATTATGAAAGCAAACGAATCCTATGGAGGGACAATAAATAAATTATGGAAGAGTTGATGATTGACTTTGAGACCTTTTGTTTCCACCAAGTCTTTTTTTTCAACTTCATTTCTTAAAAATATTTTTGAAAGAAATTGAAAGTGAAAATAATATAAAGATTTATAACAAGTCTTTTTGCTTAAAGATTTTCCATATTAACCATATTGAAATATAAAATTTATATATTGATCATAAAATAGACATGATTAGTATTTATATTGAATTAGTGTATTTTCTATAATGATTATTTATATTCATTTTAATTTTTTAATTTTTATTTATATCAAATATTTATAATTTTTTATTTATTTTTAATTATTTTCATGATAGATTATTGAGAGTGATTTTAAATGTTTATACACAATTAAATTTAAATATTCAACAATTATTTATTCAATTAAATTTACAATATTATAAATTGAAAAAACAATTTAGAAATAGAAAAAAAATATTATAAAAAAGTTTAAACTTTTTAAAATAATATTTGAATTTGGAGCATTCTATTCTCAAAAAATTATAATTATAGTTTATTATTTTTTCTATAACAAGATGTGTAGACAAATCAATTAATATATTATAATTAAAAAATTTGTAATTATTGTACTTTTCATTTTTTTTATAATAGTAGTCATTCCATCTAAACACAATTCAATGGTCAAAAAGTCAATAATAATTTTATGCCTCAGTCACATTAAAAATGTGATATATTTTTATTGTATTAAAAAGAAAACTTTAACAATTAATGACACTTTACATTAAGAATGGTCCCTACTATAAAATATGACGCATGCATTTAGACCATTTTTATTGACTAACTCAACTTTTGATATAAAAACAACTATAATAAAATAGAAATAAAGATAATATATTAATAAATAAGAAGTATTTTTCACAGCCTGTCAAATTGTGATATTGCTATAAAGATTCAACCACATGATTAAATCCTGATAACAATATCACAAAGATAATATTTATTTTAATAAATAAAATACAAAATTATCATCGACCATTCATCCATTAAATCTAAGCCAGGCTGCTTACCCTCAAAGGTGAACCTTAAAAATAAAGAATCCTTAGCCAAACTTAAACAATGATTTTGTTGTAAATTGCTAACGAGAATGGCTAAAGACGATTCCTCGATTCCAGAAACAAGAGATATTGTCCTTCGTTGAAGCAAAATCATGGGTAACCTGGCAACCATTGAAGGAAACAATGAAGAATGAGAGATGCAAATGAAATATCAGAAGCCAGATAATCCAAAGAATTGAGCTGCATAGTCCCAATCTCACCTTAACTTCAAAAGTCCAAAGAAAAAAGAGTTCCAGACGCAATACTCAAATGGTGAGGAAGAGAATGTTTCATGCGCACAAAGATGACACTGAACTCGTTTAAGGCAAAAACAATTGAAAGTAAAGAGCCCCAATATCTATTCTTCGGGGGCAATTAACCAGTCCGTGCTTGCTTATCCAAAGCAACAAAGATTTCAAACAATAAATATCAAAATCAGTTATGTATATTTTTATATTGATGTTTTGGATCACATTCATTGATCCATCAAGAAGAGTAATTCTCATGATAAATCTGAAACATCGATACAAAATCATACACTACTAATTCCAAAAACAATCTTAACCCAATCCAAAATCATACACAGTTAATTCAAGAAAGAGCGCCAAAAGCTTCACCAAAACTAGAGATTAGTGTCATCTTTCCTGCGCATGAAACACACCATGCCCTTGTTCCTCTCTGCACAATGATCTAGGCAACATGAAAGACATCACAGAAGCAGATCTGCAAGAGTGAATAGCTTACACAAATGTATTGATATTTATGGGTAATGCTGAAGCTGGTATTCCAAAACCAGCCTGCTTATACAATGTGAAATTGAATAAGATTTTTCAAAAAGGTCCGAAGACTTTCCAACGTGAATACCCATTCCAGTCAAGGAGGCTTTATCTGGTCTGGGCATTTTTTTGGAAACAATGTACAGAATTCCAACAGCAGGTGATGACTCAATAACCAGAGTTGTCCAATATGTGTTGTTTATGAGCTGGATTTTATGTATTCTAATCTAATCTGGCTTTTCAGATAGACAACCCTACATTTTTTTCCCTGGTTAGACAATCCATTCGACTTTTCAACGAATTCGGGGTGTTGACCTATTGACATTTGACTAATGTCATTATGCAAAGTTCGTGCCTTTTTTAGGGTTTTCACATTGAAAATATTTCTTACGAGTTATTTATAACTTTGTACCTTTCAAATGTATATGTGGTAATTTTGATTTTCAATTTGTTTGAACAGTTCAATTGGATTTGAGGTCCACACTATTAAATATGATGTCACATCATTATACTTTTTGTTGAAGTATTCAAGACATAGGAAAAAGTAAGTTTGATAGTTATACATTAAATTATGTTTTTGTTGATTTTATTTGGTCTTGCATGGTTTAATCCTTTTTAGATGTAACTTTAGTTCAATTGATTTATTTACTAGTAATCGCACCTTCGTGTGCAATGGGTACGCCGAAGATTTGTGGAGATCAATATTTTAATTTATGGTATTTTGTTTGAATGATATAAATTGTAAAATGTGAAGTGTCAATTTGTTTGATAGAATGCCTCAAATTATCTAATGGAATGCAATGATTGCAGGATATGCACAAAATGGATTTTTTTAAAAATCTTTAGAAACTTTCAAGTAAACTGTAAATGCAATTGGCAGGTGTAAAGCTAGACTCCACAACTTTTGCCAGCATTCTCCCTGCCGGCCTGTGCCAAAATAGGAGCATTGGAACAGGGTATGGACATCCATTAAAGCATAAAGAAAACATGAATTTTATCCTGGATTTTGCAGTTCCAACTGCTCTGGTGGACATGTATGCAAAATGTGGAAGCACAGAAAAGGCACGTTCACTGTCTGACAAAATGCCCCAAAGAGATGTCATCTCATGGAATGCAATGATTTGAGGATATGCACAACATGGAATTTCCAATGATGCTCTCAAAATATTTGAATTAATGAAGCACTTTAGAACATAACTTGACATTGTAAGCTTTGCTAATGCTAGTGCATCA